>AP028438.1:22121581-22320209 GCA_036509395.1 Antheraea yamamai
GAGTACAGCAGTTGCCTAGTATAGTAGTCCATTAGCTACCGTTGGAAAGGTTTGTGAGTAATAGAAGGAGAGAAATCCGGAAATCCTTGCAACAAACAGGAGTAAGACTGGGTGCGTAAGTGTGAAAAGCGTGCCTCTCATCTGTTCGTCTAAGGTTATCCCATAGAACCTATCTTAGTGCATAAATTGGTCTGAGGGTAAGCAAAATTCTTTTTGACACATTGTTTGTCAACGGAAAATTGGTGATGATCGGTCACTTGCTCGGAACCCGCGCTTACATTCGGACTCGCTCTCGATACTACCGACGCGGCGGCACGGAATACAGTTTTGTGTTTGTGTGTGTACATTTTGGAAAACTGGTGCTCTCACCAACGGCAACGGCGGCGGAGAAGACGTATTATATCAGGTAAGTGAGCTTTTATCCCGATTATAAAGAAATACTTTCGGAATACATTTTCCAGGGGTATCTACCTCCAGCCAATTTATATACAATTCATTGCCTAGGCTAGCTACCCCGACCAGTATGGGTGTGGTGGTTACCACCCCAACCTCAGACCGCAAGAGACCCCTTAGGAGGGGTCAGCACGTACCGGTTTGAGCTGATTAAATCTTAAAGATAAAGAATCACCGTGTGTTTTTACTTGGTAAAAATTTGGTATACCTAATCATCGCCTGACAGGGTAAGATTTCCACAAATAAAACAAAATGTGTCAACTTTCATATATATATCAAATGTAATCTGTGAATCTATATACCTACCATATATATAG
The DNA here is from genome assembly GCA_036509395.1 of Antheraea yamamai. Taxonomy (NCBI): domain Eukaryota; kingdom Metazoa; phylum Arthropoda; class Insecta; order Lepidoptera; family Saturniidae; genus Antheraea; species Antheraea yamamai. Next base: position 22,122,352 of record AP028438.1, read on the forward strand.
TCATCTATATATAGATGATTGTGCTGAATAAAAGATAAGTTAATAAATCATTTAAAGTACATACAGTAAAAACTAACTACAAATTCGAACAAATTAAATTATACATTTCAACATCGTAAAGTACTTGTAGATGGTAACAGCCAACATCGTCGACGTGACCAAATACCTCTATGAATAACAATCAATAAAAACCCAATAGAATTGTGGTACAAATGATCGTTAATTTGCTATATAATTGCTCGCCATTAACTAAATTTTTTCCGTGCCATTTTGCACGTGTTTTTTATTAACATTTACTAACGTTAAGATCAAGTTGTATCAGGGCCGACTGAGGCCATCTAGAGGCTTATAGAATTAATTTTTTTTTAGAAACGTTGGTATGTCTTGTTATGGGCAAAATTGTTATGTGTGTGTTTATCTATGATCTCCGTCAGCTATTTACTTAGCATAGTACAAGCTATATTTAGTTTAAAATTACATAACAGTGTCTCAGATTACGTTACATTCTTATTCAAATTTGATATAAGAGGAAATTATATAAACAAATATTAATAATATAGAACAAAAAATATCTCTATTTCAAAGTACTAGTTTGAACAATTTAGGGAAGCCCTCAAACTCCTAGTAGAAATAACCAATAACGTCTTTATAATGTTAATTCAGAGTATCTACCAGTCATGGCCAAGCCTTAGTAAAACAGTGACAGTAAACCAGTTTACATATAATATCTCAGTGTTGCCAGGAAGTGAACCAAAAAGGGTTTAACTTAAAATATGCAACAATATATTAGGAAAATGTCACTAATAAGTCTATAGCGAAAAGTGCACAATTTTGTTTACATTGACGCTGGATACATACATAGTCTAAATTTGCTTTCTTTTCGAGAAATAAATAATTCAGTGATGGAACGTTTAAGAGTTGGTATTGAGTTTAATTTTAAGTGTTCAATAAAGAGGGGTCTAAAGAAGTAATAATTGATTATATAAATTTAAATCGAAAACGCTATGATACAGCACAATGCAACCTTCACGCTACACTTTCTAGGAGCGCAACGAACCGTGCTATAAGACCTGTAGCATAACTACTGCGGGTTACAACAAAAATTCCAATGTAATTGAGAAATGAACTTTCTCACGGAGTCCCTTCCCGCTTGGATATTTTTTAAACTTTTTTTGGGAATGTTTTTCTTATCATTCAATCAGAATTTTAACGTGACTCTACGTTCGTTTTATGTAAGTTTTTCGTAATAATACTTGTTAATTTCTATATATTTTTAATAAAAAAAGACATACGTGTACTTTTATAATATATACTGAGGAATATCTATATCCTATTAATATTATAAATGAGTGGATGTTTGTTACTCCTTCACCAAAAAGAACTTAGCAGAAGATAATATAAAACTTTACATTAATATGGCTTTTAATAATTATTAAAATAGCACATACTCTACAATTTATAAGGATATCATTCGAAAATGTCTAAAATTTAAACATATAATAAGAATGTCAGTCTAAAGTGTCTCTGTACTTTTTAGATTTTACGAAAGATTGTTGCAGGTGTCCCGGAATAAATAACAAAATACATTTCAATTATTTTTAGAAATATCAGCCTGTTTGTTTGAACACACATCACTGCTAAAGTACTGCGTTCACGATAAAGCATTGGTATGTCTGAAATCGATAAAATCCGACATCGTCCTTCCGATCATCATAATTGTTGGTAAACCTAATTTTGTTTTCCTAGAGCAGGTTTATTATATGCTATCCATTTTACTTTACACTATTTGTCCTTTACACTAGGTGGCGTTGCAACAGATTATCTTCTATACTGTTCATTGTGCAATTTGAAATGTATATATGCATGTATGTATGCGTAGATATTTCAACAAGTATATTTTACACAATATCCATTTTGTTATTACAAAAAATAATAACAAATACGTATAGAGCCGCGATCATAATTAGTACAGTAATTGTTATATCGATGTTCAAAGAATTGTCGAAAAACGATCGACAAAATAACGTTTGCAAACTCGTTAAAATTAATACAATGGATAATAAAAAAAAAACGTTATACGGTATTACATTTTTTCGCTTAGAAAAGCGAACAGAAGTTTCAGCTCACTATTCTAGGTTATGTAATGTTTTTGTTGGTTACAGACAGAGATATTAACTATTATGTATCGTTAGAAATAATAAATATAATAGAAATATAAATAAATCGTATTCTACATGCAGTTGACAATTGTCAATTTCTTGTAGTCAACATGTTGACTTCGTCCAAAATATAACCATATTTTTGTTTGCAAATCATGTACCTATTAAAATTAGCAAGATTGTATGTCACAGAAAAACCAATTTATAATTTTTCTTGCGTATATAGTCGAAATCAAAAATACTTTATTCAATTTAGACCCGGAGAAGGCGCTTATGAACGTGAAAACTACCACTGCACCGGTTCGGAAAACACCCTAGTCTTCGCGAAGAACTGGCAAGAAACTCGATCTGGTTTATCTTTTCATCATACATATTTATACAAACATAGATAGTTACATTTGTTATTTCACAGAGAAGGGCGTTATTTTCAGACGTCACTACCGTTCACATATTGATCCACCCTACAGACATTAAAGCCCACTTGATGTGGTGCTTGAACTCACTATCCGGTAAATTAGTAATGTGCTTTGGGACTTTATTATAAAACCTAACACTACTACCTAAAATCTGTTACTGGTCTTAGTGAGCCTGAGATATGAAATGACCAAATTATCATTGCTTCGGGTATTTTAATTATGTCAGTATTTTATTAAATCCTGCTTATCTAGGTTTTTGTATTTAAGTAACTAAATCAAATTGTGTTCTAAAATATACAGATTATGAAAATGTTATTGATATATGTTCTATAAATTTTAAGCTCTTTGGTTAGAGACAAGTGCAGGCTTACAGCACACAGAAATTTAGGTCAACGTCCAAATATTAACCGTTAATAGAGTTATAAAAAGCGAGATTTCGCGAATTTCGTTTAATTCTTCATTGAACAGTGAGGAAATGAATACTGAAAATAATTCTCTACCATTATTCAGTAAATGCAGGAGAAAAGTTCCCATATAAAACTTCTGCATATTTATTGATTTATGTAGAATTTATACCGTTTCTGATCCTCTGGATCAAATTATTTTTCTTCAATGATAGTAAGGTGAAATGAAAGAGGTGGCAATCTATATTCATGTCAAGTATCTGTGCTCATAATATCTGCTTTACTAATTATAGATATCTAAAGAGATATTAAGACAATTCAAATTTTAATTTCTTCTCGATTCATTTATACAAAATAATCAAATTATGTAAAATTATGATAAAATCTAGTTGTCTCTTGTTTATCCGGATTTATTTCCGAAACGGCTGAACCGATTTTAACTGGCGGATAGAGAAGAATCCAATGAATTGTCTAGGCAACATACTATTACGCTCTACCTTAGAAGCTAAGCAGTAACGACGACATTTAACAGAGGCGACTCGAAATTGTTAAAAACATTTAAAAAAAGACAGTCCAGAATGAATGAAGATATAGTTGGCAGGAAATAATAACGCTATTTTCACGGGGTAGAAATGCAACCAAACCATTCGTTTTGATCGTCCATGGCAATGCAATAAGATATTTTAATTCATTTAATGATTTTTGGTTTTCTCATATGAAATAAACAATCCTAAATCTTCAATTTCTTAAAACTTTTTACTTTTTTAAAACTTTTTTAATATTCATACCTTACTAAGTTCTACCTCTCGGGTTCCCCAATATAATAAACGTGGTATTAACGAAATAAGCAACTGTCACAACAGCATCGAAATCGTTCTGACGAAACCAAACGATTCACTATCGTATTACAATACATGACGACATATTTTGATTTCATAAACTATGAATTTTTATAAATATATACACACAATTATGAACATTATCTTTAATTCGAATCGGCACGAATCAAGGTATTCGTAAAAAGTCGCATTCGATTTTTGATTTCGTAAAATTATCCCCACGTTTCAGACTTTGGAACTTTGCATTTTCTTTTGTCCTCTAACGTCGCAGAAACATTTGCCAGAGTCAAAGATATTAAGAGAGATATCAAGATAAGACTATTTCTGAATAGTTCTGTTAGTATTATGATAGATTACAAAATTAAAAAAATAATGTAAAATCAACAATTAGAGACTTCAAATAACAAAGTAACCTTAAGAACTTTTTAAAGATATCTTTGTTCAGGTATATGTTAATTGTCAACTGTATATTGCTTTTCACATATTTATTATAGCTGTTTTAAATTTATGCAAACATGTTATGAACGAAGCTTTAATCTTGTCACAATAAATTAAACTTATTATTTGCCAAATTGTTAAAAACACAATCAGAACACTATAAAGTAACAATTTACATAGTAATGTAAACAAAACATTTACGATATAGTATATAGAACTCCAAATATGTATAAATCTTATTAGATTATAATAATAATTCTAATAAATATATATATGTATAATATATATAATAATAATAATAAAAATTCGCAACAATATTAACTAAAAAAAATTACACATACAGGTACAATTATTTAACAATATACAAATGGTTCTAAGTTACATAATATCAAAGGCAACTTACCCACAATTTTTTGTCGTCCATGCTAATACAATAAAAAATATCTAATTCAATTGTAATAAAGCTCATTTCAATGACTAAAGAAAAGTTGTCGTCCGCGATTCACGTTTGTGGGATCGTGTTGACAATGAAGCTTGGAATGTGATACGTATAAAAAAATACTAGTCAAGTTTGAGCGTCGCGCGTGGACAGATTGTTAGCACTTTTATATCGTAGTAGAATTGATTTTTATGAAGTGAAATTTATTATGGCACGGTAGTTCATTTCTACCGTATGTACACACTGATACACGCACTGTTCTTTTTCAAATATCCGTCTAGATTCTAGGCCTACAGGTTTATTCGTTGTAAACACAATTCTTTCGTGACTTATTGTTAACCTGCTCGGATTCTTGCACAAAGGTTGAAAATCTGTCAACAATCAGCTATAAGTAAGCCCCAGCAACTGCACTTGTGAAGTCAAGTCCATTCAAGCCATTCCGTCCATTCTAACGCATCTGTGCATAACTTTGAACGTCTGGTTCAAGAATGTATTTTAGCACAAAGTGACTAGGGCATAAAATGCTTTGTAACAATCTTCGTACATGTCCTTTCGATCTTTTGGGCTTCATAGAGAAGGAGTCTGCTATCAAATCGTTTGACAATTTTGTAAAACATATGATCATATTAATCTCAAGGCATTTAACAGACTTTGAAATTGTCACGACTTTCTGACTTGCACCTAAACCATAACTGATAAGTTTTGCGTGTTACCATCTTAGAACACAGTATCATGTAACAGCAGATGAGATCGTGGTTAAAACGGTACAATAAAGTGTATATAAACAAGACTTTTTTTCGAACTATCTACGCTATTAGCCTCATAGGCCTTTACAGCTTCACCTGTGTACGAAGTCGAGCGCTTAAGGCACTCAGCCGATTTTATTTGACAACTAGCTCAAAGGTGCACAGTACACCTCGATTTCGGCTGTTACCTATATAAAACATCGCGAATCTAACTAAGCTAGGCTTTACCTGTATACATTAATGAGTCATACAATTTTACTTGTGTAACTCACCAAACTTTAAATGTATTATAGCTGTTGAGAGAACTAAACTAATTCAGTTCGAAGAAGGATAAAGTAAAAAAAGAACAGTTCTAGATGCAATATAGTATAAAATGAGTGCATAAAAAGAAAAAAACACACAACGACTATTGACAGTTCCTATACGACTTACAAGTCACGCACCGTGAACCGTTTAGCTGTTTTCAGGTGTGGGTGTTTCATTTTAAAAGGTGAACCAAATATGAAATGAATTTTAAATATCAAAACCTCGTATGCGGAACACTAAAAGAGGGACAGCGATCAAGTTAGAGAGAGATAGGAGACATGAGCAACGAGCGCGCTTCCGCTGCGCATACGCAAGGGGTCAGATATCAGGTGGGAAACCGCAGGGCATCAATTTACATTCACGATACTCCACAAAAATATATCAAACAAAAGCCACGTCTCTGTTTATATTGTTACTGGTTACACATTTAGTCCTGTTATATTTTAATTTTGAAATTAATCATTATTCTTTTTACTTTTGTATCTACAAATAAGTTTTCCGTACCACTTTTTGCTGTGAAGTGTTAATGTAATCAATTCTTTCAAGAAATTCTACCGGGTGATTAAAAGTCATAGAATAAAATATAAAACAGACATGTATACAATATACAACAACCTATATAGAATACAAAACACCTCATAAATAAAATAATTTAGAGTTAGCTCATTAAATATTACTCTTTTTTTTATTAATAGGCGGTTTAATATGCGTCTTAAGATTTAAATAAAAAATAAACATATATAAAGAAGTAGCTGTACCCGCGGCTTTTACGCTGTAATTGTTTTCATCTCGTGAATGTATCTTTACACATAATCTATGGTGTTTAAAAGTATGGTTGATAATTTTATTAAATAACTAGCGGGCCCGACAGACGTTGTCCCGCCCTGATGATAAAATATCCCTGATAAATTATATACTAAAACGTTCCTCATGAATCACTTTATCCACTGGTGAAAACCGCATGAAGATCCGTTCAGTAGTTTTTGAGTTTATCGCGAACAGACAGACAGACAGACGCGGTAGGGGACTTTGTTTTATACTATGTAATGATATAATTCTAAGACCGCAATATAATTCCATCACAATCGTTCCAAAATAATTACATATTTAGTTCTTAGATATTAATATATTGTTACGAATACTAAAACTATTATTGGCTTGAGAATGGCTTGCACTGGGATAGGTCGAAAATGAACGCTGAGTACTTCTTCTGGTACTTTAGCATATGCTGAGCCGGACACCCATTCTTAATGCCAGGACATGCATTTTTTTTCTATTTTTGTGCATGTAGTTGTACTGTATCGTGCATTACGAGTAAACCATGTATCGCTTTCTTTTTATTAACAATTCTTTACACTCTCTCAGTTCAGAAATAACATTATATAGACTTTCCGTGTACAATACTTCATTCTAATCTGTCAAGGACTCGTGAGTTATATTCAAACTATTTTAGAATAGTATCCGTGATCTGTATACTTTATAATAAAGATGTAATGTATTTAATAGCTAAATAATAAGTGCACGTACAGACAAAATTACAAATGTATTAATATAGTAAATAAATGAATAGATAATGTGTTTATATGTACCTATATATCAATTACCCTACTTAATTAATTGTTGTTTAACAAGACCTGAATAACTGGATTTAAAACCGGAAAAGACAGAATTTGCGACGTATTTCAAGTCATTTAAAATTTGTATGTCTTAATGGTTTATTATATTAAAATATTTAAGCAACATTTTTGTTATTAAAATTACTGCACTACACCCGCTAGACACTTCCTACCGAAACGGGTAATCGTGACAGGTTTACTAAGAAATGTAACATCGGTGTGATTTACATTAGCATTATTTTTGTTCCAGTAATATTTAGAACATTACCGCAAGATTGAGACAAAAACGCATGTATCAAGAGCTAAAATTCATCAATATTTTTTTATAACATAAAACAATATAACTTTCTACGTTCCTTAATCTTTGACAGTTTGGACATTTTATGAGTCCAAAATGAAAAAAAATATGCTATTTTAATATTCTGTGACGTCAGAGATTATAACATCCATCGCGCATTCCACGTAACTGAATAAACATACAGATGTTTAGAGAAACCGTTCACACTGTTGAATACAGTTAGTTTCGTATATTATTAAAAGTTGTTGTATATAAATAACTTTGTTGAATGAATAAATATAATTACCTTTATCATAAGCAAACTTTTGCACTATCTCTTGGAATTAATTAATAAAAGATTAGGTTAGGGTATGTCCATTAATTACGTGAGGCGTTTTTGAGGATTTTTGAACCCCCTACACCCTTCGTGAGGTCGTGAGATCTGTCCCCACCTCCTAATAACACGCGAGATCTTCAAAATTTTTACATATTCAGTATACATGCGTTGGATTTATTCTAAAAATCCTATTTGCTTTATTATTTTTTACTTATTTGGTATTATTACAATTAGTTATAATTATTATTACATAACATTTAGAAATATCAATACTAAATAAATCACTTTACATCTATTCAGAATTTTTCACGCAGGTATCATTAAATGTAATAAATGTAGATGATTACTTCTTAGAATAATAATTTTTGTAACAAAATTTAATATATTTTAGCTCTAATTTCTAATATGTAAGTATATTGAGAATGTTGTTAACATGCACTTGTTTTTGTATATAGTGTTTCAAAATAAATTATCCACTGCGGTTGTATAACGCGTTCATTAATAGAGTCATAATGTGTACTGCCACCTGAGACACAGGATTACCTAGTTTAGGTGGCAGTGGTCATATGTAGAATTCATCTATATTTAATCTACTTTTTGATAGTTTGCGGTCCATAGTTCTAGTTTGATAAATTGTATAATAATATTTTTTATAAGTTTATGATTTATAGTCAACCTCTTCACTATTGTTGTTTTAGCATATTGGATATTACTTGTAATAATTTATAATTACTTATAAATTCATGCATTTTAATATATAATAGAATTGCGATAAATTTCGGCATATTTTGGTGTAGAAAAATGGATTACTTTAAATTAATCTGATTTTTTTTAATTTTTACACTATTTTTTATTGAAAAAATTTCTTGAATTTTTCCAAAACCCCCTTTCTCTCCCACGTGAGATTTAGAGAGATTCGGCTTGACCCCTCCCCCCTAAACCCATCACGTAATTTATGAACACCCCTTTATACATTTCTTCCATTTTTTACTCGATGCTAATAGACATCTCAAATACCTAATTACAGTTGTGGTTGACCACAATCTCATCTGAGAATGATGTGTCCTAAGCAACACGCTAAACCAGCAATATGTAGTTACTAAAGCACATCAATAGTTGCTTTATGACAGATTTTTAACTCGTTAATAGTAGCAAGCACACATTAGAATAAGCAAAACAATATTTCCACTATGATATTTTCTTAATTTAAAGCTCTGTCCTATTCCAAGACTAGCTGTGCCCGTGACTCCGCCCGCGTGGAATCTAATGTAAAAAAATAGTGACTAAAAAATTCATCTGAATATATTAAGTCCATTTACTTATCAATCGTACTTAAGTCGCGTCGTCATTAAAATTACAATAACTTTTGATAGAGTGAACCGATTTTAATGAAACAAAAACCACATTATTACTCGAGGATATGCTTTGGTGAGATTTTATCGAGAATGCCGTACTTTAGCAGTGATACGTATTCATACAAACAAACAGACAGACGTTTTTAAAAATGATTGAAATGTATTTTATTACTTAATCCAAAACACCAGCAACAATTTTTTTCACAAAAATCTAAAACATACAGAAACCTTAGATTTACATTCTTATTATATGTATTATGTATAGAAGATTCGAGAAAATTCTATGTCGGTCGATATAGTCTAGGAATGCGCCACAAAAAGGCAGCATTTTTTTCGAACTAATGCTGTTTGTCCTTTGCGTCCTTTACAGCTTCACAGGACTCAGTACTCAGCTCCGTCAGTACAAAGCGTGTTCTATTATGAAAGAATTGGCTTTCTTGATTCATGATCATGAACCTCGGTTACATTTATTAATTTCGTTACTTAATTTACATCACAGACACATTTTCAACGAAATTCACAGATACAATTGAATTTGCATTGTATTCAGAACTTGGCAAAACTTTATCACAAAAACTTTAATTACGTAAGATGCATTCAGATTGTATAAGTTGTTGTTCGTTATAAAAATATTATTATTCAAACATTTACTATAAAGATATTATATAATACTTGTTGTGTATCTAAATTTCAAAATCGTTTGAGAATTAAACAAAATTAAAAAATCGAGGCAAGTCATAAGGACTGCCTACAGAAGTGAAAACTCAATACAATAGAATAATTGTGTTGTTTTTAAGTGTTTTAATTAATTAGAGTGTGAGTTATTTCAATTTCCTAATTTGTCTATTGAAATTATTAACATTAGTCCGGTTTTCACATCTGCTGGCACTCCAAACAATATTATATACATATTTATACAATTTGTAATTAATGTTTGATAGGTTGCGCAATCTCAATACAAAATATCAATATTAGACGTGCACAGGCCTCTATAGTACGCGTCGCTAGTCTGACGCAACACACGCTGCGCAATACGATGGGTCATTATTGCTATGTTATGGCGCGAAATTATAAATTTATTTCCTGCCAAAAATCCCGCTCAACGCACCTAATAAAGTTTTCATTTCAAAAAAATTGTATTCAATTACGATAATCCAAAAGTATTACTTACAATTTTTATACTTCCTTTATTTGTAAATAGCCGACCCGTGCCCACTTCGTTGGGCGGTAATAGGCATTATCAAGCTACAACTTTTTTCTAGAACTCAATCATATATATCTCATAATTAAGGCAGCGTTCGTAAGATACGTTTTCGTTCGACCATTTTTCTCCAACTCCCCAGATATTACCCCCTACAACCTCACAAACTTTACCTCTTTATAATATTAGTATAGATTATAGATAATATAATTAGTTAATAGCTTCTGCCCGCGACTTCGCACGCGTGGAATAGTTATTTTGGGCTAAGACGCAGCGGAAGCTCTCAAAAGGAAAAAAGCCCCGATTTTAAAACATTTTTCATTGTAGCTCCGCTCCTATTGTCCTTAGCATGATGATATATATATATATATATATATATATATATATATCCTATAACCATTCTTGACGAATAAGCTATATAACACTGAAAGAATTATTAAAATCGGACCAGTAGTTCCTGAGATTACCACTTACAACGCCACAACGTCACAAACTCACAAACCCACGTCACAAACTTTACCTCTTTATAATATTAGTATAGATGACATAAAGTAATCGTTAATTTTTTTTAGTAAAAATAAGTTTAGAATCAACTTTTTTTTTCATAACTTTCCTATTTCTACAAGTACCATTGCTATTTTTGTACCCTATCAATTCTGGAAGGATAAAAGCCGGCAAAACAAATGTAATAAAAATTGGTCAAACCGTTTGTGAGTTCAATCCGAAAATATAAATAGATAGAAACAAAAAAATATATAAACCGTTATATTAAAAAAAAAATAGAAAACAAATCAATTAAGTACTATAACATATTTTTTTTAATCAATGATTCCTACATTTATAATCCAAATTCAGTCGACAATCGACAGCTTTCCTTACAATCTATCGGCTTTTTCTTTAATATAAAGTAACAAATAGGATAATAAGGCACACATATTTCCAAAGAAACTCAAAAAATCGGGTGTTCTAATTGAAGCTAATAAGTTATTACTCGTGGAAACGCCTGGTAGAGCAGATTTGTCACGCTGTGAGATTAAAATACGATAATGCGACTACTGCTGTTTTGCTTTCCATACATACACATTGCAAATAGATCATTTATTTGGATAATGATGCACAAACTAAAGATTGCAATTAATCTCTGTAGCCAAAGCGATTAGCAGATTCATAACCACGTAGGTTAACTCTTATCTCGACATATGACGTGAATTAATGTCCCAAGATAATCCTATTGTTAACTGCGCAGAACATTTAAGAATGCGATTACAATCACTTTGTTGTTTGATGATATTATTGCTCGCTGTTATGAGATAATATACCTAAATTTTTAATTACAATTTAATAAACCTAAAAAAGGCACTTTTGCAGGTTGGCATGACAGCGACGGCTGTCATTGGCATTTAACACCGGCGGTCACCGTTATTTTTGGACTGTACCTTACTTTCCATCAGGTAATGTGCAATCATTTTGCCGAATAAGTATAATTTGTTTTTCCGATGCAATTTCACCGGTGCCATTTTTTGTATAATTTTTGACATTTGACGTAATATGATTTGCTTATTGCGTACAAGTGAATGGGAAATAATAACATGGAATTAAAATTCTTACCTCTTCCACTATACTACATTGCTTCCATAGCACCAGTAAAATCACTTGATACCTATCATGTATACAATTTGAACAATAATTTAAAGTACGATTTCAAAGAGTTTTTTCATTTTTCTTCTATTACAGGAGGTATGTAACTTGATACGTGAAATCAACTAGCCGTTGTGACTGCGTTGTTGTTAGCATATAAAGATGTCTATACAAAGGTATTCTGTATGAAAAAGTAAAAGTACATGATCAGGATTCTGTTGGAGATGTGACTTTCACTCGCGCACCGATCCGTCAGTACCTACTCGAGCCGCATGATCTGTATTCAGGCCGCGACTACTAACAAGATGACCGCTGTTCCTTCCGCATTTTTTATTTGCGGTTTTCTTCACGATTCACTGATGTTTTGCATTCATTTCTTTTTAAACGAGTCTCACGTCATTCTACAAGACACTGTCTATAGAATAGGCTATAATTCACAACGTTTATTTTCAATTGAATAAGTCAATACAGGTGTCAGCCATACAAGCGTTAATAGTGGACAACTTTGTTTGATATTCAATTTTTCATTTTAAAAAATGTCATTTAATATCCGCACTAGGATGCATTTTTTTCTACGTTCGTTTATATACAAACTAGCTCTGTCCGCGTTTTCGAACGCGTTTGCTATCACTTGTTGCAATATATATAATTAATAAATATATGCTTGGTGCCCTTAGTACTTTTTACATGAGACAATATTTTCACAGAAATCTATAAAACACTGCTAAAGTTGCAATCATAATAATCAATATTTATATAACTGTATTATCTAAGTTTATGCACGAGATTTCCAATATTCTGAACTGTTCGGCGTCTGAGATTAAATTATAGGTAAGTTAAAGATGCTAATGTTTAATTTTTACTATTACTACTATATCTACTATCATATTAGATAAAAAATAAACCTATAAAACAAACTGTGTATATATAGGCACACCATTAACATTTTGTTATTATATAGAATATATACCACAACACGATGTTGTGGCCATATAAATATTTGAAGGATTATGTATTATTAAACTATAACAATTATCCGTGCACTAATTAAAGCAGTTTAAAACTATTAATTAGTAATTGAATATAAAAGAACTATTTATAATGAAAACAAACTTGAATTTATTGTTAATCGATTTTCTAAGATTACCAAAACAATATTGATAATGCTATTCCTGTACTTGCATGTCTATCTTTTGTCTATGGTCGTAATGAATGTAGGTGTGGGAAGACATTATCGCCACATGTTACGAACCGAGCTTCGTGACGATAGACGCAACGCGACAATTGGACTAGCGATTTTTAGACACGTCGAAGCAGTTTAGCGGACGCTAATTTTGACTTATTAGAATCACAAAAGTGTGGGAATATTTTAACTGCGCTTTAAAAGAGTTTTTTTTTAATTTAACGTGAGATATAGTCACTACGTCAACAAACAAACAGCCCTCGTCACGCAGGTATAACAGTTATATAAGAGTATCAGTCCATTATAATGGAAAACAGAGAGGATACTTAAACATTTAAACAACCTAAATGTATTTCCAGTTCTTGTCATTTAGCTTATACGAATTTTGTAAGGAGCACTTAATCAGTAATACATGTCGTAAAAAAATTAGTGACCTGCGGTATGTAAAGCCATTTCGTGATTGCTTTCTACGAAATGATATGAAACGATAGTTGTAATTGGGAACAATATATAAATGAAGAATTAATTTATATGATTTCCTATGACACCTGCATAAATAATTGATTTTGAATAGTTTGAAATTATGTTGTTACATACCAAAATACCTAAGCTAAATCCAATTTTACCGGTCTTCAAATTTTATATTTGTCAAATATGACGATCATAGAAATAAACCAAAAACCTTATGAACGGCACAATTAGAACTTAATTTTCTGTGCATTAAAACTTATAAAATGAAACATGTTACATGAACGATTAAAGTTGGACTTAGCTCATTTTGAAATGTAACTACTCAATTATTGTACTTGGCTCCAACTAATCAACGACAATACTGCTTTAAAATACAAACCATATTATGATACGCTCAGGTTCCATTTGACGCTAAATCGTTGTTACTCTATGACATAATCTAATATTGTGACATTCAAACCAGCATGTTATTATAATAAAAGACTCATTAGGAATAAACAGGTTTCAAGCAGATTTAGTTTTTTTAGAAACAGATGAGACTTAAATGCACAAATGCAAATATTTATCCTTTATTTCACTTGATTTATATATAATTAACCCCTCGGCTAACTTTTTAAGACCCAAATCTCAAAATGGCGGTTCACGCTTTTATTTATTTTTTATTTTACAACATTAATACTTGCGTTTATCGGGCACGAAATCTAATAATACATCAAATTTAAAAATTATGTTTTTACATTACAAATTTTGTTATTGTTCAAGTTTTGTAATATATGTTTAATATTTTTTTAAACGTCCTGCCGGCAGTTTGTTGACTTGTGCCTCATAAGGTCTACATTCGTTTGTATGGAGCGTAAACGTTTATGGTTTTGGACAGTCTGGAGGTTAAATGCGTCTAATGGCATGCAAAGATGTCTAGATAATCAATAGAGACGTGCAATACCTATGTTGTTAACACAAAAGCGTGAACTATGACCAAATCTTCCACCAATGATGTTATAATGAACTTGCACATTCGAAATATTTCAACATTAAAAAAATAGTTTAAAATCAAGGTCACCCACCTCCTCAGCCTCATCTGTGTATCTCATATTAAGTTAAATCCATCGCAACCTCGAATAATTTTTCACGGTTCTTGTTTCTTCTACGCGTGACGTAAAGTTGCGACACCGTCCAGTAATACGTAAGAAATATGAAATAGATACTTTACATGTTAGAGCTAGATTATCTTGATAATTATAAAAATGTTATAAAGAAATTATGATGAACTGAAAAAAGCCCGACGGAATAAAATTTTTAAGTATAGCCGTTTAAAAATTTTTATGTCATAGGTACACATTTATATTGTTGCAATAGATATTAATTTTATTTTTGAATTGAAATTGATTGTCATGATAATATACTCATGTAATATTAGATAATATTGTATTTGAAATTATATTATGAATTAAGTAATTCTATCTTGTATTTGCACCTAACAACACTTATTTTAGTATCTAACGTCTATTACTAAATCTTACTAAATATTTTAATATCAGTACTTCGTAATCGATGTTTGAATTTAAGATGATCGAATCGCTTTGCTTTGCCGATTTACCTTGGACCTATTACGCAATACCTGTAACACTAGAGAGATTCTTTTTCATAGGACTTAAAGAAACCAATATCATTGCGCGTTTTCTACGTCACTAGATTGATCGTAATCAAACAAAACGCTTATTGTATCTACATTAATGCGTAACCGTACAATATTATCATGAATTGTATCAGATCGGCTTGCATTAGCTTCCGATGCGATTACTTCTTTACCAACTCATGTAATTAAGTTTCTAAATAACACCTCTTTGTTGTAATTAGTACGTGCATATGTTTTGAAATTCGCTTGATGTTGTTATCGAGCCGTGCGTTTTATTTCATTGTAGTAACAACATGTTTCGCATTATTACGACCTGACTTTGTTTATGTACAATTTTGCAATTTATCAAAACAGTTGACCCGAATACCTAGTTCATCTCAACATATTTTTTATCGGTTCCACGTTGCGAAACCCAAACAATCGTTACATATGATAAAGTTATCTGTATTGCAAGACTTACCTCTAGCCCAGCCGGTGAGGACGTTTCCGAGATAAGCCACCTTGTAGACGGGATCTGGTTCACTGATTCTGACGCTGTTTGAACGTCGAAGTAGTTTACCGATACCTCGAGATAGTCGGCCAATAGCTCGAGCAGTAAAATCTTTTCCAGATAGGCCTTCAGCGAGACATACCTCTGCCGGTAAGAACGACTTCTCTTGAATCCTATGACCGGTCAATCTTGGCATGGTCAGAGGATTTGATTTCTTTTTTTCCGGCGTCAACGTTTTCGCTTGGTTCACACTATACACGTTACAGTTCTTTTTAAAGTTCTGGCCGTTTGCTTCTTTGGTTTGTTCGGTGTCATCAGTCTTTGAGTCTTCGGTTTTAACTCTACCATAAAAGTTTTCGCTTGAAGTTATATTGTTATTAAGGCTTTCGGTGGATCCGTCGCTGAAGCGGCGTTCGCTAGACCGTCTCTTCAGTAAGGAGGGGTTTCTGAGGAGAATGCTTGTTTCACTAGAGCTCCTGTTCTTCAAGATATGTATTTTTTTGACTCGCGTCACAGCGCAGTCGACCTCGTCGGCGCTCACCATCCTTTCCGTCTTGCCTTCCTCGTCCAGGAAGCGTACTCTCAGTCCGTTTGTTTTGCAATCCGCTGACGTTTTTTCCGGCTCTTGCAGTCTATCGCACTGGCTTTTTGCGGCCGCGTCGAGGCTGTGTCGTTCGTTTTCGCGAGCCATTTCTCTGTTTCAGTTCCGAACACCGTTATTACATTCTGATCAATGTATAGCGTTTACACGTTTCCAGCGGGAGCTTTCACCGTTTCCTTCGATAACAAATAAAACACACACATACACAGTACACACCTCGTCCATTAAAGAACGACACCGGTTTGGAATGTAGCCTTCTCTGCACACTTACTCAATGCACTTGTCCGGTAAAGGAGAAAATGTTCTTAAAACGGTATCAATTAAAATTCCAGTGGATTCACTCGTATATTACAACTGTTCGAGACTAATAACTGGTCAAGAATACTAATAGACTCTATGGAGGTATTGTCGCGAGAGCGCGTCGTCTCGTGCGCGTGCGCATACGTCAACTCGCGGCGAGGGAATGCGGCGGCGCGGCGGCGTGTCGGCGCGGACGCAACACAACACGACCACTTGATCCAAGCTTTGATTTTAATGATCCCACTTGTGTTAATTGTCCGAGAACTCGATCTGAAATTAAAAATATAGCTTTGTTGATATTTCTCACACGACGAATTTAATGAACTGTTTGACTTGATAACATGAAGATCTAGCTAATGAAAAATGTTACTAAAGTAAAACACTAAACCGTTTAATAGATTTAATTAATACCTACATTTTTGATATGAGCTCAGAATTAAATAAATACAGAGATATTCAACAACACAAAGCAGTGAGCATATCAATGATATGTAATACAAATAATTACGTATAATTATTAATAAATGTCAATTTTAAAGATCTTTTGAATTGTTTTATGATTTTATTTACCTTTATCCTCAGTAATTAGTATAGATTGCACAATTAGTTGACACTGGTTTACAAAATACTATAAATATTTTTTTTAGTAAACATTATACCTAACAACATTCATTGTTAATTAACAATGAACTAACATTCGAGACCGACTGTTTAGATCCATTGACACAAATTTGACAGCAAATTTTCAACTTGTGTATGGTAGTTAGCAAATCCATGTTAGGCGTGGATTATGCACGTAAACAATGTGTGACCTGAATATGAATAGATTCTTTTTACAATATATCAGTAACTATGATGCATAATGAAATGACATAGATCTACGACCAGAAACTACAATATTTCATGCATCGAGGTCTATTTTGTAACTTCTGTTTTCTTTTTGTTTCTTGAAGTGAAAACTTCCTTAGGCGCGTTGATATTTAATTATTTTAATTTTATAGTTAATATAAAAATATTTGGCAGGAGTTAATTTTATAATTTCGCGTCATGACATGTTACGTAAGACGACTACGTCGTGGTCTTGCATTTGGGCAACATGCGGAAGGTTGTTACGAGCAAGCAACCCTTTTACGTGGCGATTACAGCGCCACCTACAACTAATGTACCACATCCGAAGCCGGTTATCCGACCACGGAACCCTAATGAGACAGCACCGCAATTGTAACAGCCGCCCGCATTGAATGACGCGAAGGGACCGAGATACCCGCCGATTGTCGTGGAAAAGCTGCCCAACTGGATTCAGCACTTTATACAACTGACGGTTACGCTCAGACACGCACCGTTCGCCCGCCCATACGGACAAGGTATCCGCTTTATCCCCGCAGATGCAGGTGAATTTAGAATTATTCAAGATTACCTTGACAAGCAAAAGAGCGAGAGCTGGTTGTCACCGACCGATATTCTGCACAGGCACAAACGCTCGGCCGCTTCTAAAGGAGCGGGTTGCGAGTGTGACGCGCCGCCGAGTTCCCGGAGAAGATGCACAAAAGCATCGAGTAGGACACGCCTTTAGTTAAGGGCGGCGCATGATGCCACCATAGGAGGATTCGTCCTGGAATGGTCACCCCGCACTGTGCTATACAGTGCGAGAAGATTGCAACGTCAACGTCACCGACCGTACGTATTGCGCTTGCGTGGCTTGTGTTAGAGTAGCGTCGCGTGGTATAGGGGCCGGTGTACATCTAATATTGATATATTTTTGTATTGAGATTGTGCAGCCTATCATATGTTTGATTAATTCATAAACTGTATAAAAATGTATATAATTATTGTTCGGAGTGCTAATAGATGTGAAAACCAGACTAATGATAATAATTTTAATGTATGAATTATGAAATCTAAACAATTCACACTATAACTGATTTAAAAATTAAAAACAGAACATAGTTATTCTATCATACTGATTTTTCACTACTATCGACAATCCTAATGATTCCCTCAACTTTTGATGTGAAACATCTATGGGCGTGGGTAAACTCGATTTTGTGTTGGCGACGCGACATGGCGACACAAAACACAAACTTTGCGCTATTAACGAAATACTCAAAAACATTTGCAACCCTATCTGTATAGTCATAAGATTTAAATTGTTTTTATTTAATATTCTTTGACGTTTTCACATGCGATTGAGACGCATATATAGGAATATTATGTCGCCAATCTAAGTAATCTAAGAATCTCTCAAGAGGAAAAAACCTCAATTTTAAACATTCTTCATTCGTGCTCCGCTCCTATTGGTCTTAGCGTGATGATATATAGCCTGTAACTTTCCTCAATAAATGAGCTATATAACACTGAAATAATTTTTCAAATCTGACTAGTAGTTCCTAAGATTACCCCCTACAACGTCACAAACTCACAAACTTTACCTCTTTATAATAATACTATCATATTATTATTATCAAGGACGCGCTCTTAATTTTTCACGGTTCAATTTTGGCATCAAGTCCTACTAGACACGTACAGCTTACGCAAACAGACACGATAACTGATAACCGGGGGATTATAGCACACTTTAAACGACTTTGATACTTTTATAAAAAATATTACAATATTTTCTTATTATTCATGTTCTACTTTTAGTTATATTTGATGCTATAGTACCAAAATAAATTATAGTTTCTCAAGGTCATACTACGTAAATAACAGTATAACTAAACCTAAATATGTATAAATAATAGACACAAACATCGAATTTGTGCTCAAATATTTAGCCCCTTAGTGCCCGATCAAAGTATAATTTCTCAACATTCTCATGAGGAGTAGTAATGTGGTAACTGGATCATAGTCTAGATAATAACTAGAAACATCAAGTTTGTGCTTAGATGTTTAGTCTCCTAGTGTAGGAGCAAGGATTCAATTTTTTTTTAATTTGATGAAGACAGTATTTATGATAACTGAATCTTAGTATAGATAATAGTCAGAAACATCGAGTTTGCATTCAAAGGCTTAGTGTCATAGTGTCAGCTAAATGTTTCATATCTTAAGGACCAGATGAGAGCTATTTCGTGATAAAAGAATTTTAATATTGTTAATAGCTAGAAACAGTTTGCGCTCTGAGGTTGGGTCTTGTTGTATCAGATGAGAGTATCATTTCTCATAGACAAAGTGAGTAGCTGTATCATGATAACAGAATTTTAGTACCGATAATCGCTAGAAACATCAACTTTGCAATCAGAGGTCTAGTCACATACAGTCAGATCAACGTTTCATTTTATGGAACACTTTATCACTGAACTTTAGTATTCATAGTAGCTACAAACATCCGGTTTCGGTTCAGATGTTTAGACTCACAGTATCGGATGAAAGTTTCATTTCTCATAGGCTAGATGCGATCCTTGTCGTGATAATTTTTTTTGTATAGTATAGAATAGCTAGAAATATAGAGTTTACGGTGAAAAGTATCATAGTGTCTGATTAATGTTTAATTTCTCATGGGCTACCTATTTCGTGATAACTGAATTTTAGTACATATAGAATTAGCTACAAACATTGAGTATGTGCTGAATGATTTATATAGGAGAATTTTTAAATTAGCATTTGATTCTATATGAAAAATAATTTCTCATGGGCTACCTATTTCGTGATAACTGAATTTTAGTACATATAGAATTAGCTACAAACATTGAGTATGTGCTGAATGATTTATATAGGAGAATTTTTAAATTAGCATTTGATTCTATATGAAAAATAATTCTGTTAACAACATACTACAAAACACCTGAATTGTAAGTTGTAATAGCTGTAGCACAACGGGCAGCATATGATGGTCTTTGTGTAAAACGAACCCTAATTCCACCGACATACTTTGATAGACTTTTCACTAAATAATTCGTTTCATTATAAACAAGACTTGAGAGACCATGTTCCGATAAACAATAAGCATACAGGATTCTTTTGAAAGATTACTTTTATTTGTAAATGCTGCAGCGTGTTTATGATATTATTGTATATATTCTGAATAGATAATAAAATATAATAAATAGAATGCGAATACGACATATCTATTTCTACCCATGAAGGGGCTCCCTAGCCGTGTCTGAAAGTCCATTATTACTTAACTAAAGTACAAACAAGACATATCTGTGTCTACCCATCAAGGAGTTCCATAACAGTTTTTGAAGTAGGTCGTCATCAGATCATTTTGTTCAGTCCTGTGGTAAGCTCTCGTCACTACTAACAAAAGGACTACAAGGACGATATATCTATTTCTACTCATTAAGAAGTTCGATAACAACTTCTGGATACCACCATCAGCTCACTTTGTTAAGTCCTATGGTAAGCTCTCGTTACTACTAACAAAATGACTACAAAGACGACATGTGTATTTCTACCCGTCAAGAAGTTCCATAACAGTATCTCAGATCCATCTGTAGTCAAAACGTAAAAAAACTAAAGTAATAAAACTCATACTTAGGAGTTTCTTTCAAGCTAATTACAGTGTTTCTTACTACTAGAAACATAAACCACTATAAAAAATTGGTTAGTTTTTCAAAATGATCAAAACGTTTTATGAAGTGTATACGTATTTCTACAGCGATATTTTTTTTTCTAATAAGTGCAAAGCGACGTATACCACCATTCGCTACGGCGCCTGAGCGCGGTCTGTCGCGACGTGAATCCTTCTTCCATAATTTTGTTTACATCGAATCTAAATAAAGAAATAAATTGGACTTTATTACATAGGACTTAAGGTTTACGTAACTGACATAAAGTTGAGAAATTTTGTATACAACTAAATAATTTTTTTCTCAGACGTAGTGTAGATAACTTGGATTTTATTTTATGTCATTTAAACTTGACTATATGTAGCATAAGCAGGTTTTTTTTTATTAAGAAAAACGTAAATTTACTGACATTTTCATACCGAAAAGCAGTCTGTTTTGCGCGAAGGGACTACGGAGAATTGATTTTTTTTTAATGGAAACCTATTAATTTTAAAAAACAATCATCTGTACATTATTGTTAAAGGTTCAATGTATCTGTAGTTAGTCATTATGTTTATCAAAGTTCAATAGTTTTGTTGTAATTCTTACCGAAAAACAGTGAAAATGGATCTTTTTTGAGAGCGCGTCATTAAATATAGATTATTTATTTATCTTATTTAATATTCTGTGACGTAACACACATGCGAAACAGACGCGTAGATAGAAATGTTTTGTCGCCAACTTCCATATCACGTTGAAAACACCGGTTCTCGTCTGATCACCGAAGTAAGAGCCTGTCCAGATGAAGCGATTTACGCTAAAACTACTTTTTGTGACTTAAATATAAAAGTTAGACATATGCTGAAGTACAGCTTTCCTCTGGAACTCAATCATATATATCTCATCGTTAAGGCAGCGTTCGTAAGAAGCGTTTTCGTTCGACCGTTTTTTCTCCGACTTTGCAAATCCGACATCCAGCAAAAAAGTCTTTTTTTATTTTTCGAGCTAATATATAGCCTATGACACTCACAAATAACGTGGTTTTCTATTGGTAAAAGAATTTTCAAAATCTTCTTTATAATATTAGTATATAGATTATAGCCCCTGCCCGAGACTTCGTCCGCGTAGTAATAGTTACTACTCTGGGCTAACGCAGACACACAGCAGAAACTCTCAAAAAGAAAAAAACATCTCGATTTTGAAACATTTTTCATCTGTGTTCCGCTCCTATTGGCCTTAGCATGATGATATATAGCCTATAACCATTCTCGATGAATGAGCTATATAACTCTGAAAGAATTATTCAAATCGGACCAGTAGTTCCTGAAATTACCCCTTACAAACTTTACCTCTTTATAATATTAGTATAGATATTATTATTAGTATTAGTATAGATAAAGCATATCTTACTTTTAATTACAAAATGAGTCTTACACATGTAGGAGTTTATTTTCTGTTACTGGCCGCTTGGACGCCTAATTAGAAACATTTAAAAAAAGCATCCATAGCTTTTCTTTTTTTGAAATTGGAGAATAACATTTCTTTCTTAGCTTTTTCTATTATTTTGGAAGCGATTCAAAATTTAATCTGGATTTTATTTTGTTCAAAATGGGGAAAAATAAAAGTTGTGACGCGTCAACTAGGCAAATAATTGTTAATGTATATATAGATCATAAGTGGGCGTAAAGAAGAATAGCTGAGCGTTTAAATTGTTCTGTTAAGAAAGATTTTAATGCAATTGATCATTATAAAACACATGGAACTGTTGAAAATGTTCTTAGAAAGGCTCGACCAAGAAAAACCTCTCCCAGAGAAGATACGCTAATCGTTCCTGTTGCTAAAAAAGATCCAAATAAAGACTCCAACCAGATTTAAAATGAAGTTTTTTGGCCTGATGACCCAAGAAACATCTCATTAAAACTGACACGCCGAAGATTAGTGGAAGCTAAATTGTTTGGAAGAATCTCTCGAAAGGTACCGCTTCTTAACAAGCAACACCGAGAGAAACGATTATTATTCGCTAAAAAATATGTTAATTGGACGGTACGAGAATGGAAGTATTATTTTCAGATGAAATTTCAATGGCAATACAAAAATATCTTAAAGCACACAATGATTCCCTACTCGGATAATCATTTGCCTTTAACCTGGATCTTTCAGCATGACAATGACCCTAAACACACGGCCAATAGTGTCAAATGTATACGTTCTAGACTGGCTAGCAAATAGTCCGGATTTAAACCCGACAAAAATTCTCTGGTATATTGTTAAAAAGAAAGTCTCAAACAAACGTAACACTAGTCAAAACTAACTATATGAAGCATTTGTTGAAGCATGGAATTCAATCTCCCTAGAAAAATGTATGAAATTGATTGAATCAATGCCACGTCGTTGCAGTGTTGTTATTGAAAATAAGGGATACGCCACTAAATATAACTATTGGTAGGCTGTGGATAGCAGCTATTTCGTAAATAACAATACTAATTACTAATACTTTAAAAAATATTGTTTTTTATACTTTTTGTTGTTGTTTCTAATTAGATGAGCATTATTGTTCATACCTTAAAACTGATTTAAATGTTTTTTTCCGTAATGTAATATTGAAACTTCACTTGTGTAGTGGGATTTACATTGTTTTTCTAATAAATGATAAATCGTTGAACATATTGTTGTCTTATTTATTGTTTAATTACAAAATAAAAACGATGGCGGTGAAGTATCTTACATAATGTCCAGGACCGTTGGTAGTGTTTTTAATTATACGACCACCACTGTATATATAAAATATATTGTTAAGAAACAACGCCAACGAAGTGGCGGGTAACAGTTAGTTTGAAATACAGGTATTTTGATGTGAAACATCTATAGGCGCGGGTAAACCGGATTGTTAGTGTGGCGAGTGTGTGAGACGTGGCGACACGATGCCACGCGCAAGCGACTGTGTGCAATCTCTCTTTCCGTACTGAGCTCGCATACCTATAGTGTAATTTGAGAATTTGAGATTCGTTCGATTCGAACAATTACGATGTTTCACATCTGCCAGGCGTCCCGTGATGGCTCAATTATAAATAAATACGGCGCCTGCATGCCGTAGGTTTTTATGACTTCTATTTTGTTAATACATCTATTCAGTAATTTCGATATTGTTTTTCACATAATAGATATAACTGCCATACCATACGATAAAGTCACTTATGCGTTGTAAGGAATCACGTAGCGGTTTTTACCCGCGTCCACCACGATTGCAAGCCCGCAGCTTCTGTAGATTGCAGAAATATATGTAAAAAATGAAAGCACATCTCACGACGTGTTTAACGCCCGCGGTTGTTTGCGGCTCCCGCTGCATGGCGGGCAACTAGTAGGATCGCACTGGCCGCGATCACCTGCAGCCTCGACAGATTGCGCCCGCGCGGTTACGTTCGATTGGCGGGTCGTTCTTCTTTAATTCACTAACCATCCGTCTTGCGAATATTGCCCGCCACGTTTGCTTGCGATAATATCAAACCGCGGGGGTGCGTTACCGCGCAAATTACCGGTCTCGTGAGTTTAGAAATAAAACCGCAGTTCCATGACTGCGGCGGGCGCGGATAAAATCGCTCCGTCAGCTCTTAGCCTAAAAGTCATTTATAATTAATTCAACTAAACGTCGAATGGAATTACATTTGTTATAAACTTGGACAATGAACAACGAATATAATATTTAATCTAATATATCCTATGTATTTTCTTGTTACTCCTAATTTTTTTCCTTATATCCAATTTTTTACCTTGTTCATGTTTTTGTTAAATTTATTTGGCAACCGCGGTCGAGCGTCAAAACACATTGTAAATCGTTCTTCCTTTATAAAGTAATATTATTAAGAGGACTTATCTGTAAATATTTTATCAACATACGTAATGTCCATTAATATTGGAATTGCAGCAGGATACAGGACGTCCCTTCAAGGAATGACGAACATGCAGGTGTCCCGCAGACTTGTTATTCAAGCACTGACACAAATACTAATTAAGACAGATCCAGTATACACTATTCTACACTGCAAGAAATGGCAATCGTGTCTGACTGGACACCATACATCAAGTGAAAGCCCCGCTATAGCAAAACGTTTGCATTCTGAGTTCAGCTATTGCAATAGTCGGCAAACCGTGGCTCGCGGGCCGCATGCGGTCTTTCACAAAGCCTTTAAAGCAGACACGAATATATATTAACTTGTCCTTTAAGAGACGAGCAAACATTTCTGAAATGTAAGCCTGGAGAAACAAGGCAGGTTGTTAGAAAGCAACAATAATAGCCATAGCTAGTCACTCGCAAAAAAGACATGCTGACAAGGACAAAAGCTCGAAAGTGTACTTTTGATTTAATTACTAGTATTTCCATAAAAATGTATTTAGTAAACTAAAGCTTAGGTGATAAGGGTTTGTAAGGGTTAAGGGTTTGGTTTATCTGTTGTCGCTATAAATTGGTTCTTAGAAATTTATAGACGTTTATTTATTTATTGACGAAATAAAATATGACAATGTGAGACGATATTGCTAGTTACCGTAAATATAATAGCCGTGATACAATTAGAAGGGCATTACTACACAGGATTTTCCATAATAACTTTGTATTTTTTTTTACTTTTTTTTAGGTCAGCGGTTGCTCACAATTTTCAGCTAGCTTCACAACATGCCCTCTCATCACTAGGATGTTTTCCATCAACGACACCTTGATATGGAAAAAAATCATATTTGTTGATAATCAAAATTT
Source organism: Antheraea yamamai (assembly GCA_036509395.1). Taxonomy (NCBI): domain Eukaryota; kingdom Metazoa; phylum Arthropoda; class Insecta; order Lepidoptera; family Saturniidae; genus Antheraea; species Antheraea yamamai. Next base: position 22,148,441 of record AP028438.1, read on the forward strand.
ACTCTATGTTTGAAGTCATAGTTTGTAGAGGTCATATAAAGTTAATTAGTTATATAACAACGTTGTTACTGATTGTAATGTTATATAAGGTTACAATATTAATAATAACGTAATTTGGAAACATCATAAAGGCAATGTTATTATTCGTTCAGGAAACAATGCAAATACATTGATTCGAATTAATTCAGAAACTAAGACAACAAGGCGTTGATTACGAACGGTGAATTATGCTTTTCGTCTATGAAAACATCAGTCTACACAGTTACTATAAGAAACAATATTAGAACAGAAAGAAACTTGTACCGCTCTTCTCTTTTAATTTACCAATTATTTTTAAATAAATTATTTTACGTTATAATAAGTGGGCATCGCGAATTCACTCCTGGTGAATTTTTTTTAAAACCTAATAATACTGCCTGGTAAACTTACACAACCGTTCATATAAAGCACAACTATTGCTAAGCGATTGTTCCGCGCTACATTGTACTTTGTTAATTTTGGTCAAGCCGTCTTCAGCCCCCGACACTCCCCACCTTGCTTCACTCCCCCATAATTGCTTATCTCCTATTAATCGTAGCGTAATGATACATGACTATATCGTTCCTATATAGCCTTCCTTAATAAATATATTATAGAAGATAATTATATTTTTTGAAATCCGACTGATGAGTTACAGAAATTAGCGGGTTGAAACAAACATTATGTTGAACTTTATTTACCGCACGGTCGCATAGTTGCATCACTGTTTATTCTAACGAATTGTGTCCCAGTGGAGCATTAAAAGAGGAAAATAGTCTGAACTACATAAATAGAATAATTAATTTATAATATAATAACGAGTAGTTGGTGGCCGTTTTCTTAAAATAAATTATAGTGGATATTTAATATCTGCGGTTTTAACTTTGTGAACATAATATTTACAAAACTGTCGTAATCTAGTATAAAGCTTAGTCAATGGGTCCACTATTTCTCCTATCTCGTTGAAAATATACAAGGGTATACTGTGCTTACAGTAGCACCAATTCTATCGAGCTTAATCGCTAATATCATACACCTTTTTTTTTTATTAACGTGGGGAAATCCCTTATGGATAGGCCACCCTCTCGGGGGAGAGAATGGGTTATGTCCTACTCGCACGGACTAAAACCCCACGGTGAACCGTCCGACCGTAATGTTAGGGCTGCAAAGGCTGTTCGAACTACGCTATTCCCCTTGGTTAGGCGCCCCAACGGTCCGCCCGGCGGAAGGTGGCCACCGGGCTCCGTCCTAATAGGGAGACAGACTGGGTATACACCAGCTGCCTCCCCTCGTCTACCGGAGAATATCATACACCTAGCGTGTTGTATGTTGAGAATACTCGCTGTAAATCTACTAACCAAGCGTGGTTAGAGTGGTTACGATAGACATCATCAAGCATATGGAGATAAACTAGTCACAATGACTCTTTTTTAGTTCGCCGCGTTTCTAAATTTACAAGAACAACAGCCAAAAGACTTATAATCCAGTATCACATCGGCGACTCCTTCAAATCTATCAGTGGTCGCCATTGTTCTTCAATCATACGCTTATCATCAGACGTAGTGTCGTCACTTTGCTATGCTACCATAAAAATTGAAGAAGCTAAGTAATAAGAATGCTGATCCCATGAAACTCATCCAAGAAATTTTTAGAAAATCTAAATAATTGTGACATCTTTAAGTCCGTTGCGGCACATTAGACCGCTTGTTCGCAGACCACTTCAATAAAACTCTATCACACGACGGTAAATATCAGCATTAAAAGGTAGCATTGCCAAGTTACTTCATTAAAAGAAATAATATTATATTTTCTGTGTCACATAGTTGAAAGAGTTCCCTAACTTTTAGTTTGAGACGTGACATCTGAGCGACTCTCCAGAGAGCACACGACGGGAATCCTGATTCAATGTCTTTATTATAGGTCTTTACCTATGAAATTGCCGTTTTGTATGAAAAAATTTAAACGAATTTTTATCATGTATTTTTTATTTGTATTAATCGAAGTAATCACCCATGCAATCAATGCATGTTTGCCAACACAGTGGCAGTTTATTGATACCCGTCTTAAAGAAAGCAGCTGGACGGGAGGCAACAAATTCTTCAAAGGCATTTTGTACTGCCTCTCAGGTATTGAATTTTTTTCCCGCCAAGGAGTTATCCAAATTCTGGAAAAAGTAGTAGTCTATAGGCGCAAGGTCTGGTGAGTAGGGCGGATGACGGAGAACTTCCAACCCTAGTTCTTGCAACTTGGAGACCGTCTACTGTGCAGTAAGAGGTCGCGCGTTGTCGTGCAGGAGCAGCGGAGACGAGCGATTGACCAATGCTGGTTGGAGATGTGCCAGCTTCTCCATCATTGTGTTCAGTTCTTCACAGTACACATCTGCAGTAATGCTCACCCCGTTTGGTAAGAAGCTGTGATGAATCACACCGGCGCTAGACCACCAAACAGTGACCATCACTTTTCTAGGGGTAAGTTTTCGTTTAGGGCATTGTTTAGGTGCTGAACCAGGATCCAACCAACTTGCTGAGAGCTTGCGGTTATCAAACAGCATCCATTCTTCATCGCAGGTAACAATGCTGTTCAAAATTCCTTCATTTGTGTGTCTGTTGAGCAGTGCAAGGCACGTCTCGACGCGTACTTCGCGCTAGCGATCATTGAGTTCGTGGGGCACCTATTTGTCAAGCTTTTTTACCTTGCCAATTTGACACAAATGGACCAATATTGTTTTGACGCTAACGTCGAAAGCTGCTGCTAATTCAGCCGTAGATTGTGTATCATCAGCTTCCACAATCGCCTTTAATTCGTCATTGTCAACCAAAGTCTTCGGACGACCGCGAGGTTCATTTTTCAGGTCGAAATTCCCAGAACGGAAGCGAGCAAACCAATAACAGGTGGTGCGTTGGTTTGTAGTGTTAGCTCCGTAAACGTCGTTGATGTTGCGTGCCGCTTGTGCCGCGTTGCTGCCACGACGGTACTCATATTCCATAATTACTCGAATTTTTAACGTATCCATGATGACAAAAAAGATTGAAATGCGATGAAAATGTAACACTAATCAATAAACATATGCCTACTTTTGGAAAAAGAATTCCATGTTTTTAAAATAAAATTAATTTGAAATTAGAATTCTTAGCCAAACAAAAATTATTTTGATTTGAAATGGCCAGTACTGCAGAACGGCAATTTCATAGGTAAAGACCTAATATTAGTAAGACACGGTATGGCTAAGTAAAATGAACTGCATAAGTACATCGTGTGATATGTTATAATAAAACTTGTTACTAATACTAAAAAACAAACGATATTTACAGATAATTAAGAATTGAGAGACTGCTAAAACGTATTTTGTCTCTTTTTAAATTTTATCAGCAGCGACGGAATAAAGAAAACATAATTTATAGACTCGTGTAATAAAACAGAGTATTTCTGAATTCATTTAATATTATAGAGTTAAAAAGTATAAGTAATGCTTTTAGCAATTTCAGTGTACATTCCTTCACAATAACTTTTTGGGTTCTGTTTTCAAATAAGTATTCGTAATGCAACGTTAATAAAAAGCAAACACGACCTCTTCAATCTAAATCAAAAATACTTTATTCAATTTAAACCCTAAAAGTGATTATCAACGTTAATATCTAATACATTTACGGAGTCATCCAAGTCCAAGGAGTACCAAGTCATCGAAAAAAATCGTGAGGAAACTCGATCTGGTTTGTGTTTTGTGTCATTGTTATAACATATGGTAAGGATCTATATCCGACTTAAATTAAAGAAATTACGTCACAAGTTCCACTGTAATCGAATACAAGTACACAATACGCAATAAAATACTCGTAAATCGTAAACCTTTTGGTTCACTTTGCTCATCTATTTTTTTCCAAACGACACTGAATCATAAATAATATTTTAAAAATCTTCTTTGTCTTTCTGTCTGCATATACGAATTTAACTAAGTGGCTTTTGGTCGATAATTATGATATTTTATACACTGGAAGTATATAAAATTCTTTAAATAATAACCTATAATAAAATAATTGTTAAAAAAAAGCGTGCCGCCTTGTTTGTGCTTCTAGTTATGTGACCAAGTTTTTTTTTGGCCTGTCCAATAAGCAAAATTTTATTTTAGTGTTTTCCATCGGCGAGCTTAATTGATTTAGCTGTAAGTAATAGAAAAATGATACTCAATACCCCCTGATTATGTTTCGGCGTGTACCAAATAATATTGTATATTGACTAATTTAATTAGTAACACTATACGTATGGTGGCAATGAAAGGAAAGATATGAGAAATCGCGGAAACACACAATATTCTCGTATTAAGACGTTTACAACCGTCAAGGGCGTGTTGATCGATGGAACAGAACATTTCCATTAATAAAGTTGTTTACAGAATTCACAGAAATAATTAATATACGACAAAACACGTATAGAATAATTTTGTCGAATATTTTTCAAAAGAACTTTGCAAGTAAAGTTAGCAATAGATAATATTATTTACTGTATTTATATATTTAGCCTGAATCTTTTTTATTTCTTTTTTATCTCATCTAGAATGTACCAATAACAATTTAGCTTGATCTCAAAGCGATTTGTGGCCAAGTTAACTTATCTTAGGACTGATGTTGGACAGGAATGGGCCAGAAGTTATTAACGAACTATGAATAATATCTTCATTTGTGGCAATTCTACTAATTTTTCTCGAGTAGAAAAAATATAAAATTATAAAATATAAATATAAAAATATTTTAAATCTTTATAATGTCATTCAGCACCCTTTTCAGAAATTTGCCAACTGGGATACAGTTATTATGCACAATGATGTCTGCACTGTGCATGAGTAATTTATCACGCTAGAAGGCATATTACCACTGATATAACTCGACACGTTTATGAGCTGTTTTAGAACAATATTGCCGGAACTCTTCCAATCAAGAAACTTTCTACTTGAGACTACTTAAAGATTCACCGCAAATCTCCTGATGAGTTCTTCATCGAATTCAATGATCCACAGTTACTTGAGGGTTTACCAAATACCTTCTTGCGGTGTTTCCAGCAAATGAACACATGAAGATATGGAAACATCCTCAACAATTTTTTGTTTGTAGTTGCTTTGTCCACATGCACTATTAAAATACCGTTTGCTGATGAGAATCAAATTGTTACAAGTAACCGCTGTTACCAATGGTAATGTTTTTAAAAGTCTCTTAACTGTAATGTTCAGAATAGACTGAAGTTTCAGCTTGATTTTACTATCAGTTATCAACATATCTTCTTTTTCCACGTATCACTCCTTTTTCGCATACTATATTGCATTATTAAATGAAAAATATCACACCCCATGTATTTTGTACTCTGTCTTAGTGTTACGTATTGCTATTTTGATAACTTCAAAGACATTGATATATCCAGTGCTGCATCATCGGAACACGTTCGCTTTGCAGGATTGAGGTATATTCGAAGCGTTTTTGCATCTTCAGGTTGTTTAATTAAATACTTTACTAATTCAGAAATATCAGTGTGTTTTTCATTTAAGCAGCTTTCTTGACCAGAGCGTATGCTAATGTATCAAAATCATTTTCGCTAATAATATTTTCTGTTCTTTTCCTTTTCTGAAGTAGACTCAGATCCGCGAATACTTTCCTCGGAGTACTTTGTTTTTGGTTGATATAAACACACTATCAGACACAGTGTATTCTACTGGTGTACTAGGTAGTAATTCTAAGGAATCACATGTTGATGCATCTTCATCTCTCACCCTACTACACGAAGTTCATCAGCTCGCAACTGATACACGTGTGATAAATACTGGCCATTTGATTTCTAAGTCTAACCACTCGTCAAACTTTTGTAAAAAGTGGCTTCTAGTATAATTAGCCGATTCCGATTTCCGAAACGATTTAAGTTCGGTGTTTTCTTCGTTACACAGAGTAAATTTCATAGAAGTTAACATTTTGCAAATAATTTGTGTACATCAAAAGAATTTTGCTTCATGAACACAAAAATGTCGACCCACAATGAACAAATCAAAAGTAACGCAGGGTAACTTTAGGGTTATTGATGTCCGGTAAAGCTGTTAAGACCTAGCTAGGTCAATAGCGTAGACAGTTCGAAAAAAAAAGTACCTGTAACTCTACAGTAGTTTATTTATTTTCAACTGAGACATCCAAAAGATAGGTAGGATATTGCTTTATTATCAATTTAGTGACAATATGTTAAAGTTTCAAATTTACAACTGAAAGTTATAAAGTAAAAAAACGTTTTTATATATTTGTAATTTAAATCTATATTTACACCGTCTATTTAAAGCTAGTAATGAAATCGATAAGTTAAAATAAATGTAGGATCTCGTGGTATTTACACTGCTTTCATTTAGAATCCTAATTTAGCCACAGAAATAACTGTTTGATCTTTCATGATAAATATTAACTTCAATAAAAACACAACAAATAAACTAATTATTCCAATTAGAAAAACCAAGTCATGTTGATACAAATGTGAAACAAAAACAATCAAGAATCGTAGCAGGTAATGAGATTGCTAATAATTTAAGTATATAGTGCAAATCTATAGATAATGTACGACTTATAATATAGAAAACTAGGTAAATTGAAGTTTTAAAACGAATTCTGAAACGTATATTTAAAAGGTGATGAAAATGACATGGTAGGGGAATACAAGGGTAAACATAGTTTTATATAAGCACTAGCTGTAATCCGCGGCTCCGCACGCGCTTTTTTAAAATGTATTAAAGAAATGTAAAATTGTGAGTAGGTGGGTACATTACAGAAATGCTTTTTTAAAAACATTTGTAACTACCACACGCAAGCCATCTACTGTAACGTGTAACGTGTACATTAGATATATGAATACTAATAGTATATCGAATGGGATGGTATACATCAACAACATACCTGGAACTTCAACCTACTATATACCACACTCAGTGCTCACTAACACTATATAAGAAAGTAATGAAAATTTTAAGCTATACATTATCGAACAATATGTCTTAAATCTTTTATTATATAGATATAATATGTTCATATTGTCGATATACTTAAGTTATTCTTAAATGTTGCTTTAATCACTGACTTATGTAGACGAAAACGTGGTAAATAAAACAATATGGCCGCCAAATTGACCAAAACGTTGAGATAATTAATATTACATACAAATATATGACTTTCAATTATGTATATTTATTCTTGGAGTCCAGGAAAGCACACGTCTCACGCGGTTGTAATATATTTATGATCAATTTCACACGGACGAATGCACAGGTAGCAGTTCATCACTACATAATGTACCAATTAAAATAAAAAAAGAATCATTAAAATCAGTTCACAATTGACGAAAATATCGATTAAGATAAAAAAAAAACATACAACCGAACATAGTAACCTCCTCCTTTTTCGAAGTTGGTTAAAAACAAAGTCCTCTAGTCTGTCTGTTTATCTGTTCGCGATAAAGTCAAAAACTACAGATCGGATTTTCATGCCGTTTTCACCAGTAGATAGAATGAATGATTCATGGGGAAGGTTTAGGTATAATTTGTCAAGGTTTTCTTTTTATTATCGGGACGGGACAACGTCTTCCGAACCCGCTAGTTACACTGCGGCCGAAGGCGAATAAAAAACCTAAATTACTTAAATACACTTAAATTACACCCCGTGAAAATCGGTCCAAGCATTTTGGAAATAGCAATGCGGACGAAGCCGCGGACAAATAAAATAGAATGTCAACCGCTATAATTTCAGCTATCTGCCAGTAAAATTATCGTTAAAATAGGTCCAGCCGTTTTGGAGATAACCCGGAACGAACAAACAAACAGACAAAATATAATAATATAAGAATATAGACGGAATATAAAAAACATTTTTTTTGGTCATTTGTAGCCATATCCATTCATCAAAAAGTTGTTATTTTAATTGTACATACACAAACTTTATTTTTATAGTACGTAATAGATTACAAATAAATTATTGGAAATAAAACTAAAGTAGAATAAACTTTTTGCATAGGAAAACAAAATAAACTTTGAAAATGTTTGCGATAGAAACTTACCACGTTACCATGGCAACGTATATACCACTAACGCTAACAAAATCTCTCTAAAGGAACAAAATGTGCCCGATTTTGAAACATTCTTCATTGGTGCTCCGCTCCTATTGCTCGTATCATGATGATATGTAGCTTAAAGCCTTCCTCGATAAATGAGCTATCTAAAACCGAAAGATTTTCTCAAATCGGACTGGTAGTTCCTGAGATTAGCGCGTTCAACCAAACAAACAAACAAACTCTTCAGCTTTATATATTAGTATAGATTTGTTTCATCGATAGCTGTAGCATTAAGGTCTAAAATAAACCTACAGATTGATGATTACAGTTACTTACACTTACTTACACTGTGCGCCGGGCTCCATTCTAATAGGGAGACAGGAAGTGACAACCCTGAGACGACATTCATTTAACTATTGCATCGTAATCCTTGTGATGCAACTGTTCATACAGAAGCTATATGTAAAATACATAGTTAACGTTTAAAAAAGATAATGTAATTTGTTCCGATCACTTATGTTACATGAAATGACTTGTTTTCCTGTTCGGCTGATATAATATTAAAGAACAATAGTAGTGAGCGCCATCACCATACTCTGTCAATATTACTTACAATACAAACATTATGTAAGCAACAGAATGGAACGTTCGAGAACTATTTTCCACTTTCATTTGATAATTAAATTATAATGATATAAATTATATACCATACGATTCGCGACTTTGTGTTCAATAACATATGTAATCATACATTATTTTCATGTAATTTCAACTTATTTATTTGTCAGACGATAGCATAAAAATCATCAACCCTGGCATATGCGAATATCCCAGAAGCGCTATAGAATTGTGATGTACTCAATAACATTCTAAAAATATTATTATATTGGATGCGCAATGCGTTCATAGTCCTTTTTATTGAAGTTGATCTATGGATCAAGATATCTCTGTTGTAGTTTAGCCTGTGGGCTGCTCGCATAAAAACACTGGCGAAATGCTTTTAATATCTGGATTTATGCATTGCACGATGTTTTAGCGTTTCAGCACAATCCCGTCTGATGATAAATGATGATGTGCTCTAAGATGGCCGACATGCTAACCGACACCTGCTTGAAGACAGATTTTCAACTTGAGGGTGGTAGCTATCCAGACAAACTTAGAAAAAGCCACCATGCCAAGGTTTCATCACGATGCTTTCCTTCACCGAAGGCTCCAATTCAGTTCCAATGATTCGAACCCACGTCCATCAGCGCGGTGTCCAAACACGCTACCAACAAAGCCTTATTATACTTTGGCCAATTTGAACAATATATTTATAGATCTTATGGCATTCTGACGCATGAGCTATATCACTGTAAAGTTTGATTAAAATTCATTGAATATTTTTTGCATGAAAAATACCAATTATCCATTCATTATCACAAACGTTCGCGTTTGTAATGTGAATATAATTTAACTGAAGGGGAACGTATAGTTATTGCCCCTTAGATACTACGTCGAACGACGTTCTTTCGAATTGTACAAAAAACCTGATTTTCCATGAAGGAAAACATCGCGGCATGACGTCATAGCCACCCTCAAGTTAAATTTCAATCGTTATGCCCAAACGTTTTGACTGCTCTAAATATATATGCGGAGAACACAATATCGATATAAATACGCAGTTAAAATTAGTTTTCAATCCTCATAATAATATTTTAACTTTCTTTTGAAGTCAACTCTTGAATATATTATGCACAATTTATTTATTTCATTCATTTCCTATATTAATCTAAATATTCATACATAGTTTCAATGCGATTTTACCAGACTAATATTAATTATGTAACGTTTCTTTTAAAGATGACCCCTTGATATGTAACTCTCAACTTTTTTTCCTTCTCAATTTGACACAAATAAACTAAAGCCGGTTTCATATTAAAGTTGGCTCAGTCGTAAATTTTGAAATATCAGCTTCCACAAAGGCCTTTGATTCATCGAAGCAGAGCATAGTGTCCGGTCGAGCAAGGGGACTCACTCTTCAAGTTTAAACCTCGGCAGCGGAAGCGTTGAAGCCATAAACGTGCCAAGCGTTAATTTGTTGCGTATACTGTGTACGCGTCAGTATTGCCAGGTAATTTGCCTGACGACTGAACGACGGGTAAATGATAATAATCATAATAAAAGAATTGCATTTGTAAACTAACCCTCGTCAATTTAATTATTAACCTTTTTTACTTGTATTAATGCAATTATTGTTAATAAGTATAGAATCAAGTTATTTATAAATAAATTAAATTACGGATTAGGGATCACTTGGACATGACTTAGTAAATAAATCTTCATATTAAACAGCTGAATATGTATGCGGTTAAACATCATTTTATTAAGTTTTTTAATAGGTTTTAGCGTTTCACCACAATCTGATCTCATGTTAAAGACGATGCTCTTACGGGCAGCTGCCGAAACACGAAAACAGATGCGTGGTGATTGATAGATTTTCAACTTGACGGTAGTTGCTAGATAGACGGACTTAGAAAAAGCCCTACAACCATTATATTGCGGCAGAAACTGTAGCTCGAGATAATTTTAACCAATTAGAAATATTTCAACCTCTACTGACTATTCAAGCAATATGAATGAGTGTTGATTGCAAACAGAAACTAAATGGGCACTGTATAATATTGTTACATATGTGTATTTATTTTAAATATTTGAAAGCGACTGATAAAAAGGACCAATATATTACATGAACGGGACGTTCCTTCTAGAAATGTGTAATATGGATTGTTACTATAATTTAAAATGTTGAGATGTGTTACTTAGAATAGCGATGTTAGACTTACGTCACTTGAATTTAATGGATACTTTCGTAGAAAATTCATTCGGCAATAACAACTTTGGATATAGCATCAATTTCGGGTATAGCGACTTGTTATTATTAACCATTGACCAATTCTTAGAAATTCCATGGGCATATTACGACTGAGTCGACACGGCACAAAGACTCATTCATAAAACTATTAAGCTTTCTTATCCTTTGTTTAGATCTACAGATGCTTGCTTAATTGTTAGGTAGGACTACTTAGCACGTGTACAAAGTGGTACAAATTATGCGTTATGACAACGGTAAAGAAGTACTGTTTGTTTGTTGAGGCAACAATCATTTAAACATTGAAGAAATTATGAAAATGGACTACACCTTTACAGCATATATAAAACACTAAACTTAAACAATGCATTATAACACATTTTTTCAATAACACCGGTGTATGATACATTGTTTGATAAATAAATAAATGTAAATATATATGTACATAACTATCTGCCATTTTGGCATTGATATATAAAAACCCAAGGTGCAGTCTCGAATAAAAGTAACGCTCAAAACCGACTACAAAAACTCATCGATATACCTAAATAGTTAGTTATAATATAAACTTATGTTTTTGCAAATTCAACCTTACACGAAATATTTAAAGTTGTTTTTACAAACCAGTGTACAAAAAGTTTAAAGACGCGAGCGAGAAGAAACCATTTCAAATGAGCGCATAATTCTCAATTGTGCACTCGTTTTATGCGGACGTTTTTGAGACATTGACTATGTATCTTGGGTTTTTATATATCAATGTATTTTTGATATAGTGACGCCACTGGGGGGCCAATATCGTTATAACCGAAATCCACTTCTTTTTGTTGGTGTCAAAAAATCGTAACAATTGCGCACGATTTGTACCTTTACAAAACGTATAAAAGCCGTAGGATATTACCGTGCATCTGGCAACATTCGTATTCGTTAATGTTAACATATTATATCCCGTTCGTATAGTGGTACTGCCACGACGGAATTTATATTTAAAACTATTCGTATTTATAACATTCAGACACTGACGTAAATGACTTAAATGCAATGAAAACAACAAACGAATCAACAACCAAATGACTGAATAAGAAAATATAATTCCATGCCTTTAAAATAAAATTTACTAGAAATTACAATACTGAAATAAACCGTGCATAATGAAATTCGAAACAACCGGTACTACAAAACAAAAAAATCGTAGGTAAAGAACTATTGTTCTGAATATAAAATAATATACGTAAATACACAAATATATTATTCACTAGCTGTGCCCGCAACTTCGTCCGCGTGGAACCTTATGTAAGAAAACAGTGATTAAGAAAATTTTCTGAATGTATCAAGTCCATTTAGTTATCTACTTTTCTTTTGTACTTAAGTCGCATCGTCATTAAAATTACAATAACTTTCGATAGAGTGAACCGATTTTAATGAAACTAAGAGTAAATGTTACAAAAACACAATGTTCACAAAAATCTAAAAAGTACAGACATGCTAAATTTACATTATTATGATATGTATAGGCTTAACCGACTAAGTAGGGTTCTCGAATAATGACATCATAGCCGTCATTGGCATCAGAGAGACCTCGAAAGAGGTACAAGCGGCGAACTATCGCCGTTTTATACTCCCGAACGATGTGAGAGCGTTGATCACGGAAAAGAACGCCGCGACTCCGAACGCCCCGTATTACAAAAGAAGTCCGCGAAATATTTTTACCAATCCTCCCGATGACATAACGGCAGCGAACAATCAGTATCAGCCTGTCTCTTCAAACAGAGCGTGTTCACGCCCACGCTCGCGTAACCACAGATCATGGCGCCGTGGTCTGGAGGTAAATTTCGTTCCCGCACACCAGACTAGGCCCCACTCGGCAGCGGCTCAAGCCTAGGACCGTTCCCTCGGCGTGGATTCCTTGAGTACGCTCGCGCGAATACAGTGACACAAAATTTTACATCACTCCAACAACATTACACATATCACCTCCACACACGTGCACGCACACACGCTTACACATGAAAGTGGAAGGGTTTTATTTTTTCCCTTATGGAACTGAAATAGTTTAGAAAATTATCCGACACAAAATACATATAGGAGTTATTGAGGTATGTATGTTTGGTACACACACATACATGTTTCAATAACTCATATAAGTATGAATATGTAGCTTAGCTTAAGTTAGCTCAGATGGATTCGAGGGTACTCGGACGACTCCTCCCCAACACGGGGGGGCCGGGTGCCGCCTGCCGCCGCCTTTACATGGGGGTCGTTCGGTCCATGGCTGCCTACGGGACACCGTTGTGGGTCGACGCCCTCAACGCCACCAATATCCGTGCGCTGCGAGCTGCGCAGCGTACCGTGGCGTTGAGGGTGATACGAGGGTACCGAATGGTGTCCTCGGCGGCGGCCATGGTGCTGGCCGGCTCCCTTCCCTGGGAGTTAGAGGCGGAGGTGCTTGCCGCCGTATATACTTATACGGCGGCTAAGAAACGGATGAGGGAGCCTCTGGCTCCCAGGGAAATAGAGAAAATGAGAAGGAGAGAAAGAGAAGCGAGGATGGAGAGTTGGAGGCAGGACCTGGCGAACGCGCGTTACGGTCGATATACGATCGACGCCATCCGCCCGGTGCTGCCGGAATGGTATCAGAGGAAGTGGGGCTCCCTGACGTTCCGTCTAGTGCAGGTGCTGATCGGGCACGGCTGCTTCCGTTGGTACCTGCAGCGGATGGCACGTAGGGAGACGACCGCGGTATGCCATCAGTGCGGCGTTGACCCGGACACAGCACAGCATACTCTGTCTGAGTGTGCTGCGTGGGAGGAGCAACGTCGCACTCTGGCTGCGGCCGTTAGGACAGGATCTCTCGCTGCCGACTTCCTCACAGAAGGAGGCGGCGGAGAGGGTCCGTGAGGAGGACCCTCAAAGTGACTGTCTCCACCAATGGAAGACAGGCAGGAGGAGGCGGTAGTTTGTCCGCCTCCTCCCAATGTAAGCGGACTAGGGAAGATGGGTTGGGGGGCCTATCTTCCCATTGCACAGGTCTGGCGGACGGAGGAGATGGCCGGTGTGTACACGGCTGTCTCCTAACAAGACGGGGCTCGGCGGCGGCGCTTTTGCTGCTGGGCCAACCGCTGAGGCGGCACGATGAAGTCTATAGAGATTTTGTGTCGCCCCAACTATAGCAGCAGACGTACACCGTGGGGTTTTAGTCGGTGCGAGTCGGACATAAACTACTCTCTCCCCCGAGAGGGTGGTGTATCCATAAGGGACTTCCCCAAGTAAAAAAAAGATAGATTGCGAATTGCATGTATCAGGCAACAGCCCAAGCCGAGGTGTGCCGTGCACCCTTGAACTAGTTGTCATCCCCAAAAAAAAAGATAGATTGCGAATTGCATGTATCAGGCAACGGCCCAAACCGAGGTGTGCAGTGCACCCTTGAGCTAGTTGTCAAAATAAAACCGGCTGAGTGCCTTAAGCGATCGCCTCAGTAGTCCGGTGAAGCTGTTGAGGCCTTGCTAGGTCAATAACGTAGTAAGTTCGAAAAAAAGATATGTATAGGTAGGTACCTATTCTCGTTTTCAAAATAACAAAAAGTATAAAACTTTACATTAGATTCCACGCGGACGAAGTCGCGGGCACACTTAGTTATAAATAAAATTATGAAATATTTATTCCAAGATATAACAGACATATAAGAATAAATTAATAGTATTTTTAACCGACTTCGTTCTTATTAAATATACAGATATTCACTTATATATTATAGTGTATTATCCAAACATGTTTTTTTGCGATTTCAAAATAACAAAATTCCACGACTCATGTCTCTGTTTGTGATCACGTATTTCAAAATTATCATAGTTTAGCTAACAAACCCGTAAACGTGTTAATCAGGCGCCCAATAAGGAAAACTGTATCAACAAACTCGGTAAACACGTAGATATTACTATAGTGCAATAACTTGATAGTCGTTTAAGGTTACGCGATACGCGTTAAATCATACTTAAAAATGTATTACTCGCACATATAATATTGATATATTCAATAAAAATATTCTATAACATGCATCTGTCCACGGCATCAGCAGTATTAAATCTTAATCTAAAACGTAATCACAAAAATGTATAGTGTAACGCCATTTAGTAGCGAGTTATAATAAATATACAACTTAAAAATATTCGCCATGAAAATACGCTTAAGTTTTCCAACTTTCACATTATAATTTCAAACTTTGTTGTACTTTCTCGATCTAAAATATACGAAAAACAATTTAATTAGTTTTTGTTAATGAATTACTATGGTGTTAGAATTCACAGATAATAACGAAAATAATTTGTCCTGTCTGCTCATTTTGTCGGAATAATACTGCAGTTTGTTTTTATTCGTGACATAATTAATTGCAGTATATTAAGAATAGTTGTTTATTTACATATTAGTGTCATATAAACAGATTAATTTTATAAACCGGATCTAGTATTTCAATATTTTAACATTTACATATTTGCAATTCTTTTATAACGTTGAATGTCATCAGTTTTCTTATTTACTAATAAGACTTTTTCTGTCTATCATCAACATTGGTTGCGCCGCTTTATGTATGTTTGAAAATTCCCGCATTATGGATTAAATTATGCCACTTTGAAGCCCGACCAATTAATTGCGATCAGGTCACGCCACCTTTCTAGCCCAATCATCCTTTCCTGGCACATGCTAATTCGGTAGCGCGACGCTCGCGCCGCTAGTTCAATTGCGGCCGTGAGTGTGGTGGGCCGTGCCGTGCGCGACGGACGCGGGGCGGCCATTGCACTAGTTCGACTGCTATCGTCGTGTAGTTTGCGCGCCGGACAGTGTTGTTGTGTCCGTGCCGAGCCGCACCGCATGCTAACATTTTGAGTTTTTGCATGGTCGAGTGAGAAATAAACGCATCGCTACATACGTGCCGACATACATTATAAACAATAAGTGTTGTGTGAGAGAAGACTTGGTGGAGAGAAACGAGAATCACCTAGCCGGCTAGCCACGTGGAGACTGCATCGCCGCGAGGTATGTGCCAAGTTTCCTTCCTACCCTGGTCTCCCTAGTCGTAACTGATCGCAATAGTTGAATATCAAATATAGCACCCCCGCAAATACAGTCCACTTAATTTAGTATAGAACCCCCCGCATGCACCGCGCCTACGGTGACGACGCTATCGCCGCGACGTCACCAAACATGAAAAATCATTAGTTGAATTTTAACATACAGTAGCAACAAAAAGAAAGATCAAATAACGATAAAATAGATTTTATGACTCATTAATTTAAATTGTTTTAAACATAGTTTCCATGATGCATCACGTAACAAGGTTGCAAAATATGTGATATGTTTTTACACACTCCTTGAGTATACATACAGTGTGAATGAACCTCAAGCTTCAGTCGCATTCTATAGACCCACTATTAGAAATAAACTATGGCGCTAAGGATAAATGAAGACCGCGTCGCGTTGTAGTGAAATATTCTCAAACAAATCAATTTACTTGATAAATTAACCCGATTAGATTATTTACAAAACGTTACAATTTTATTAGCATAGCATGAGCCCGAACTTTGTCTGTAATGAGCAGTCTTAAGGACTGCCGACAGAAGTGACAACTCCAAACAATGGAATAACTGTGTTCTCTTTTGAAATTTTCATTTAATTATGGTGTGAATCATATAAATTTCATAATCTGTCTCTCTTTCATATCTATAGGAAGTCCGAATAAAAATTGTACATATTTTTATTCGGTTTATTAAATCACCAAATATTTGATGGGGTGCACAATCTCAATACAAAATGTCAATATTACATGGACACAGGCCGCTATAATACGTGTCGCTAGTCTGACGTAAGCCGCACAAGCGCAATACGGTCGGTCACGCTTACTAGCAAGTGATGACGCGAAATGATAAGTTTATCTCCTGCCAAAAAATACCTTATAAGATAATAATTTTATGAAATGCTACTTCCCAATAATGCATGATTTAATTACTAGAAGCTGTGACAAACTGCTAGTCCCATGTTTCAGGTTAAGTAAAACCGGTAACAGCTTTTTAAGTAATAATGTTAGATTTCACAACAAAGTAGCGGCATATTACAGATTTGCCGGACAGTAAGTTTAAACACCATGTTAAGTGGGTTTTGGTGTCAAAAGGCTATTATGGAGTGGATCAATATGTAAACGATGGTGACGTCTGGAATTGACACCTCTCTCTGTGCATTCACTAAAAACCACTAAAAAGATAAACCAGAACGTGTTTCTTGCCGGTTCTTCTCGATCACTGGGTTGTTTGTCCGAACCTACGGTAGTTTTGATGTTCATAAGTTCCTTCTTAGGGCCTAAATTGAATAAACTACGATGCATTATCCGTCCTCTTTATTCCCCTACATGCCTTCTTTTTTGTTCCCCTGCCTCTCTTAATACTACTTCAGTCAGTACTAATTTGAACGACTAATATTAAAAATTGCGGTCTTAAACTACGTTAAGAAGGCCTACAAAACTTTGAGTAAGCTCTGTTTAAGCGAGTTTCTTAACTTCCTCATCCTTCGTTATTATTATACATACTCAACAGAGTTTTTAGTATTTCAGGAAGTAGTACGAAGTTTAGGGAACAATTTTTTTGGAAACTAAAAGAATAACTGCCAACAATAATCTAAATATAAACCCGTACATCGTCACGACTGTCTGTCTCCACGTTTAAGATCAAACCAGACCAGTTTAAACTGCCCAAATTAGATACCATAACTCATTCGAACATATTAACTAATACTTATTGCTTAGTCCATAAGGAAATGTGTAATGAGTCATAAAAAAAGTCGAGGCAGTCATAAGGACTGCCCACAGAAGTGAAAACTAAAAACAATTAAATACCTGTGTGTGTAATTTTTTTTAATTCCAATTATAGTATAAATTAATTAAATGTCACAATTTTCTAAATTGAAATTATTATCATTAGTCTGGTTTTCACATCTATCGGCACTCGGAGCAATAATTATATACATTATTATACAGTTTATTAATTAGGTATCAAACTTTTCATGGGCTGCACAATCTCAATAGAAAAATCAATATTACATGTATACAAACCACTATACTACGTTTTGCTAGTCTGACGCAAGCCGCGCAAGCGTAATTCGGTTAGTCACGCTTACTCGCATGTCGCTGCCGCGCTGACGTGAAGTCAAAAGTTTATGTCCTAACAAAAATACCGTTCATCACGCATAAAGTAATTTGTCACTTAAAACTCGACTGTTACAGAGATTAGTCCCGACTAACAGCAGATAATTCGATTTTATTTAAATGTTTAAATGAAAAATAAGGTTCTATCAAACGAACCGACGAAGCGTAGAGTTACGTCGACTGACTGCGATGCGAATTAACTGAACAACACGCGTTTCCTATTTTTCCAATACATTAGGCATCAATTCCGCTCGGGGGGATAATAACGTGATACACAGCGATGGAGCGTGATGTGAGTCTGATTGTATAAACACGTTACTTCTATCACGCTATTATTATTACATTTTACACGTTGTGTTTGTCCAAAATTCAAGACTAATCGCAGGATTTTCGCGAACATTCTTTGTAGTTATATTTGTATGTCGAATTGTAAAGAATAAGCTGATAATTATTTTTCTAATTAAAAATAAAGAATGAGTTGAAATCTTGATAAATTACATGCAGACAAAGTCGCAGGTAACAGCTAGTCTAAAATAGAATAACCTCAACTACTTTTTATAAGATTGGCTATCTACCAGTGAAAGTCCCGTGAAAATCGGTCTAACCGTTTTGGAGAAAGTACTGCGGGCGAAACCACCATTAACAGCTAGTATAAACTAAAATTGCTTGAATAACTCTTTATAAGGTCAGATATCTGTCAATGAAAGTTTTGTGAAGATCGGTTTAACCGTTTTGTAGATAGTACTCCGGACGAAGCCACGGTTAACAGCTAGTCTAAATTAAAATATACTAAATTTCTTGTTATGATGTCCGCTATCTGCTGGTGACAGTTTCGTGAAAATTGGTCCAACCATTTTGGAGATAGTATTTTCGGAGTTCACGTGGACAAACATCATGACATTGGATTTCTATATAAAAAAAATAAAAAAATAAAAAGTCTTTATTTAACAAAAATGATTTACATGGCATAAAAATCAACTGTAGACTCCCACACTAGGAACTGAATCCTGTGTCGTGGGTAATCGAACAAAAACTCTTTACAAAATATATTTCTTGTTAGTGCCGTAAGTGGCTTACTTATTAGACAATTAAGATTAATAACAATTTAGAAAGTACATATATATCAAACTGATTATATTACACAAATTTAATACCTAAAGTACACAACACACACACGGTTATTATATTTAAGCAGGAAGTGAAAAGTTTGGGTAGGTTTGTAAATTGACTTTATAATTATATTCATATTCATTGCTTGTGTCTGTTTAAGAAAGGATATGAAGAATGTTTTCTGTCTCCTCGTATGATAAGGATAATAACCAATTTGTGACACTTGCTTTTACTTCTCTTAATTCTCGGTTTATTAATTCACAGTGTTTGTTCACTTGTCTATATATGAAAGGCAGGGCAAATTTACTAAAACGTTGAGCGAAAACAGTGTTAACTTTGGGTGTTTTTATATTGAAGCGTTGAGTGTGAACAACGTCAAGAGAACTCGTAACATCGCTGTTTAATGGTAGGTGTTTTCTAATGTATTTGTGGTGAGTAAGGGTCATTTTTAATATATATAGCTGTCGCACTGTAAGGACTTTGGACTCTTCATAGAGATTTCTTGTGGAGTAACGATAAGGTTTTCTAAAAATAACCTTCAACAGAGACCTTTGGGCCCTTTCTAGTTTTATTAAAACGGTCTTAGAAGCGTTACCCCAGGATGAGTTGCAGTATTGAAGTAAGGATTGACATAAGGCCTTATAAACTAGAATTAAAGTATCGCGACACGCAGCATCCCGTAATAATTTCATAATACTTATTAATTTTCTAATACGCTTCGATAATATTTCTATATGTTCCTTGAATGACAAATTCTCATCAAGGACGACCCCTAAGTATCTAGTTTGCGATGTTCTTTCTATGCAAGTGCAATTACATGTATTGTCGAGATGATTTAAGGAACAGTTATGTGCCTTTACATACAACGGATAAGAAGGTGCAGAAGCTCTTGTTTTATGGAAGCAAATATAGTGGGTTTTAGAGAAATTTATTGTAAGTAAATTGCTTCGTAACCACTTCGTAATTTTTGATAGGCCTTGATTTGCCTGCAATATCACATCTTTCCATGATTTGCCAGTAAATATAATAGCAGTATCGTCGGCATAGCTAATTGTCTCAGAATGATCTGATGTTTCTAATACGTTAGCAATGTCATTAAGGTAGATAATGAAAAGAGTAGGGCCCAAAATACTTCCTTGAGGTACACCGAAACATAAGTCGCTAGTATCGCTGACAACGTCACCCACCGATACAAATTGTTTTCTATTTTTGAGATAGCTTGAAAACCAATTTAGGGCAATGCCTCGAATTCCAATGCGCTCAAGTTTGCTAATCAGGAGGGGATGCGAAACGGTATCAAAAGCTTTAGCTATGTCAAGAAAAACGCCAATACATTTTTTTTTCCTGTCAAGGTGCGTTACTACTGTATTTAAAAGAAGATTTACAGCATCTTCCGTGGACTTTCCTCTCCGAAAGCCAAACTGGGAGGGCGTAAGGATATTGTGTGTTTCTAAGTAGGAACTGAGGCGTTTAGTAACAATCCTTTCCAAAAGTTTCGAGATTATTTATTTATATATATAGATAAGTTATTGAGATATAAACAAGATCGGTTTCAGAGAATTCGAAAAGTAGTATTCTATATAGCCAGCCTACTTATTTTCGACAGAAATCGCTATGGTGACTTTAATATAAATGAAATTCACCTGCCGACGGTGGTTATTGTTGAGTCTATGAGATCAGATAAGTAATACGCTACAGTAATTTTATCGTAGTGAGTTTTGATAGCATCGTATGTGTTTATTGAAAATGATTCTTCATTATGGTATTCTTAGTATAATACTAGCTGTAAACACTGCTCCGCACGCGTTTTTTAAAGGACTATAAAATTGTGAGACCATATACAGTTATACAAATGCTCTTTAAAAATAACTGTAAGTACGATACGCACGCCACTTACAACATGTATCGTATACATTAGATATATAAATACTAACAGTGTGACAAATGAGGCTATCATCAGCAACATATTTAGAACCTTAAGCCACCATATAACTACCTCAGTGCTCACTTAGACTGTATAAGGAACTAATGAAACAATGATTTAAAGATGTTCTTATGACGATATAATATGCCCATATTGTCAATAAGTAATACGTTTATGGTCTAATGTCTTTTTAGAAAGATCCCTTCTATCTTCAAAATTACTATTAATGATTATAATGTTGAATTGAAAACAATGAATGAGCTGACATCTTGAAATCTTGCATAAATATAAATCAAGATATAAAAAGCAGTTTTTAGTATTTGACAATTTAAATAGTGCTCATTAGACTCGATCCAATATTGTATATATATATATATATTATATAAATATATGTTACTATGGTTGCTGAGTTATATAGACTAAAGCGAGGTAAATAAAACAAAATGGCTGCCATAATGATCGAAAAAAAATATAATTCAAATTACATACATAAATACAGATATATGAATTTCAATTATATTTATTCTTGGAGTCCAGTACAACGCATATCTTATGCACATATTTACAGTGAACAACATATGTTCGCTAAATTTCATGTGGATTAAGTCGCGAGTAACTGCTAGTCTAAAATAGAATAACCTAAATTACTTCCTATAAGGTCAGCTGTCTGCCAGTAAAATTCCCGTCACAATTGGTCCAGCCGTTTCGGAGATTACCCGGAACAAACAGACAGACAGACAGACAGACCGACAAAAATTTTAAAAATTGCATTTTTGTTATCAGTTGCTTGTATACTTTTACACCCAATCAGTAAAAAATTATATTTTGATATTACATACAGACACTTCATTTTTATTATACATATAGATTATTGATCATTATAATAATAATATTGTAACCATAATATTGTATTGTTTATTCAAACTCATAATAAATGCATTGCATTACAGTGAGCACGCTATCGAAATAATAGGTGTAAATTCGTCCAACGTCCAATTCACGATAAAATTTAGACATAAGTTACCACGACAGTAACCAAACTGAGTATACAAATCCGTGTTTATTTCACAGGACTTTACCGACGGTCGTATATATGCTATTAAACGGATAATTAAAAAACAGGTTTCATCTGTCACGACTTAGTTCATAAAAGAACATGGCTGAGACATTGTTCGTAAGTCACGAGGTAGCGACGCGTGCGCACGCGCACAGTGCGGCGCGGCGCCCCGCTCTGCCTCATCACGTCTGTCGGGCGCAGCTGTGTGTCACGCAATTCCATTGAAAATTGTCTGGTTCATTGACGTTCAATAAAAAGAAATTATTTATTGATCATTGATGTAAAAGTATGTCTCATAGAAAGATACGAATAGTCCGATGTTCTTTATATATATAATTCTTCTGTCCGTGTTTATGTGACTGAACACCTAATCGGCGGGACAGGTTTTGATGAAATTTTATGTGTGCAAGTGGATTTAAGAATGGTTTAAATTCACAATTGGACCCGATAGGTGGCGTTGTGATTGACATTTAGGATTTTTTATTATCAACACAGGACAACGTCCACGGGCCCTCTAGTATATAGGTAGATAAAATTATATCTATAAGATAACATTTAAAATTTTATAAAATTTGTGTGAGTTCACGTGCGGTAGAAACAAAACTTAGTATTATGTATAATTTTTAACAGAATGAGATAAATACACTACAGAGGCATGCCTTGTTTTCGGCATTATTTTGTAATATTTTAATATAAATTAACTGTGTTAATAATTATAAACAAGACAGAATAAATTTTAAAAGTGTGCGATCTTCGCTACGATCAAACAGAAAATAATGTGATATAATGAATTTAAAATATTTGTTTGAAGAAGGTGTTAGCAGAAATCCATAACTAAATATTAGTTATTATAAATATAATGGACGTTACTTTGCAAAGTAACATCCTTTCTAATATTTTTATTTTAACATAGTAAATTCTGAACGTTATTGACGAGTGACGAGCTAAAATAATGTATTGTAATCCTCTTTGTACATGTGAAGTTGGAAATATATTAGTAAAGTACTAGAAAAAAATCGTTAACGATCATAAGCAAGTTTTAAACCTTCGTAAGCGATTGTAATTTTTTTGTAAAAATAGTAAGATAAAGTCTAGAAAAACTTCAGATTATCTTCATAGAAATGAAGAATTTCAAACATCTCGTATTATCGTATTATAACCATCATAAGTTAAGCATATTAACATCTTTAATTCCCTTATCATCCAGCTTCTAATTAGATATTAGGTATTAAAGATATTACGTTCAAAGGATAAAGAAACTATACAGAAAAATACATTAAAATAGGTTATAAGAGAGCTAAAACGGGTGATAAGTTCAATAACAACAGACGGTCTACAAGTAGGGCACAGCAAGAGGGTCGAGTGCTTCTAACTCCACTGCCATTCTTGAAGCGAATTATTTCTCACCGAGCCAAGAGAACATTGTACATAAACTGAAAAGCATACAGTTTAAAAACCATTTTAAATATATTTATTATTTTATCTAACAGATATGTAAGAATTTATACAATTTTTATTTATTAAGAATATTCTTTAGTTTGAATATATTTTAATACAGTTATTTGCAGATGTTAGGGTGAATATTAACACCACGCTATCGGCCTGGCTATACTACTATTGACCTAATATTCATACTAATGACACAACGGTGTTGACTGGATAGAACTGATTGGATCTATTAAAAACTGGTACACTTTGCAGGCTTCAAACATTCTTACTTGAATCGTCGCACTGTTCACATCTTTATAGAAATTCCGTAACTGTATTCATTCGATTGTTACAACCACAATACCTCGTTAGTGTATTAAGTATATTAAATATTTGTAAAATATGTTGTCCTTTCATAGAAATACAGTACAAGCAAATGATATCTCTTATATTTGTGAGGTCCATTCACACAGGGAACAACACTCGAGTAGTTATATCAATTTTATGTCGACATAATCCCGTGCCAGTCAACGAACACGTCTCTTCGCACTACTCGATCATACTAATCCAAGGCACTCTCGCTTCGTAATCAATCTGTCTATATATAATATAAATATAGTAAAAAAATGTTTCTTTAGGTGTAATCACATCGAATCTTTGGAATCTATCGGCACAGGACTATTACCAATTGATGCGGAATTTTTCGTGGATAGTACCACGCTACTTAGTTTTTGAATTCCAATGATCCTTTGTGGGTTTTTTTTAAAGAAAAGTTTATTTAATTCACAACGAAGAAGGCGGGTATCAGTTAGTCTTGTATACGTGACATTTGATGTTTGCATTCATACCTGAAATTAATAAACTTCAACACACTTTGACTCTTGACCATTCTTAGGTTACAGTTTATTAATTGTTTATCATTAAATCGATTGACGTTGAAAATTCGTATGAAAATATATTTGACGACATAGAATATATTTACAACACCTATTTAGGTATAACTTAACTATTTATTGCAAATAATGATATCAACAGATAGTAACAAAGGCGTAAGGAGTCGCGAGCACAGTTACTTCCTTATAAAAATGTTTGCCTTTTGACAATAATGTCACAATTGAACCATATATTTCTTGTTACATTTTCTATTTTGATGAATACGGTAATAAAGTAGCTACTTCAAAAGCGAGAAACATTTCGAATTATCTAACACTAGCAACTTCTCCCGACTTTGATTGCATTCATGTAATGGTAACTGTTTACACAACGTATACTAATATTGCTCTGAGAAATATTCTTTTTGATATACAAGACACTTAACGTTATATTTTCGCAAACTTAAATAGTATTTTTTATGAATGCTTCGCTGTGTATTATCTATTCATACATATAATAAAAGGGCAGTGACAAAATCTGTACATGAAATACTACATATTTATGAAAAAATACTCTGGGGGTTAGATTTAAGACGACATTTCCATGGTTTTTAAAATTTTTGTCTGTCTGTCGTTTGTACGGGATTCACACTGAAACTACTGAACGGATTTTGATAAAATTTGGTATGCTAGTAGTCTATATACCGGTATAATATATATGATGTTATATATATATACAATATGAATAATATATATATATATATATATATATTACATTAGTATATCTTATAAGTCAGATAACACAAAAGAGAAGAAATGTACGCAAGAACTACTGGACAGATCTTCACAAAATTTGGTTGGAAGTTGTTTATATATCGGTATAACATATAGGTATAGGACATATTTTACATATATATCACATTCTTCTTCACGCGGGCACAGCAAGTTCTGACGTATATAAGTTACATTATTGTAGAGTTTCATTAAAATCTGTCAAGTCATTTTTACGTGAAAGAGTAACAAATATCCATAAATCCTTAAAAACTCCCTCGTTTATAATATTAATATGATATTTGGAAAACGTATGGACAACCGGTCAATTAATACAATACTTACAAGAGTCTAAACCCCGTACTGAAATGATTAAGTACTAGATAACGGACAGTTGATTCAATCTCTATAGTCACATGATGAGAAATGTTCTTCCGTATTGCGGCAATGTCGGCGTCTCGGTTCGTTTAATCAGATTTATAAACGTTGATTTCATTGAAGTGTTTCTTTTTTCATGATTTCAGCTTTATTTTAAGCAAAGAATTAATTTCTTTTTTATATTTATTTTATTGTATCACGATCACGTGACTGTAGTTTAGGTGATGGTAAGTAATTCTAGAAGAACGACGACTATCGAAAGATCTAGAATCCATTGGTAGTCAGCAGCTTAACCCCTGTACTGTCCAGAACCATAAAGGTTTAAGCTTCATAAAAACGAATGTAGACCTCATGAGGCACAGGTCAATAGACTGTTTGCAGCATAAGTTTAAAAATTACCTGACATATTACAAAACGTTGAAAAATTACAAATAATGTAATATTAAATCATATTTTTATGTAAAACTAGCTTCTACCGACAACCTCGTCGCGGGATAGTTACTTTGGACTAACGCTAACTTTATCTCGCGACTTCGTTTACGTAGAAGGTGAAAATATTTTTAAATAATACGTACATTAACCCCGATTTTGAAACATTTTCATTCGGTGCTCTGCTCCTATAGGTCTTATCGTGATGATATATAGGCTATAGCCTTCCTCGATAAATGATCTATCTAACACTGACAGAATTTTTTCAAATCAGGCCAGTAGTTCCTGAGATTAACGCGTTCAAGCAAACAAACTCTTTAGTTTTATAATATTAGTATGTGTTTATTTCTTATCATTTATTACGTTTATCCAGACACACATGTATGTGTGTCTCACTAACGCATATGTGTGAATAGTTTAGTCAGCTTGGTTAGCTTACATCTTGTTTATATTTACTCCGTATTTGAAATTTGTCATTTGTACGAACTTGTTTTTACTAAACCATAAAATTTACGATGTCGAGACATAAAAATATGTATCCGCTATTTTGAGATATGGATCTTAAGAAATCAACCGACGGGTTTATATATACTTGTTAATCCTAAAACGCGACAAATATACATACTGATAATGATCCAGTTAAGTACAAATAGGTAATACCAACTGTAGATCAAACCAACCTGTATACATGTTAATTGCAAGTTCTAATCTCGTATAGAAATGTAATGAAAGTAGATAGTAGGAATTCATAGTTTTACAAAAATATATGAGACTATTTTCTATAACACTAATGATGGCCTTCGTGTAAGGTCGCCACGTCGCGCCGCGCCATTACCTTGTCTCCGCTATTACGCGTATAGGCCACAAGTATTATTACATGCCTATCATTATTAATGTATTTATACGATTAATATGTTTTTAACTTATTATTCTTTTATGTTATTTAATGACATATAGAAAAAAATCGTGTCTATCAAACAGGCTTTTTCTTCAACTATGATTATGATTCAATGTTTTTTTTTCGCACTGACTATACGCTGTTGATTAAAGTCTGTTCTTTACAGCTTCACCGCGCTTTTTAGGCGAGCGCTTAAGGCACTCAATCGCACAGCAATAAGCTCAATGGCACCAAAGTGGCCAAACCTCAGTTTGGGTTGTTGACTTGAACGCAACATCGCGAATAGATCTAATAGTATAAATAAAACGTTACTTCAATGAACAACATACTTTATAATTATATATATAAATAAGGGAGGTACATTAATACGAAGGTACTTGCCTAGTGTAATTAGAGCACCCACGCACGATTATAATCAGTTCCAATTTAATAAAGTAATTTTGTTACGCGACAATATTGTTTCTCTATAAATATAAACAAGATGTAAGCTAACCAAGCTGACTAAACTATTCACACATATGCGTTAGTGAGACACACATACATGTGTGTCTGGATAAACGTATGATAATAAATGATAATAGATAAACACATACATGTGTGACCTTACGAACGTATACATGTATTTCGAATATGACAGTTTGGCTAAAACTAACTAACCAATATCGAAGGAATAAAAACCCTTCCACTATGGGGAAATCCCTTATGGATACACCACCCTCTCGGGTAGAGAGTGAGTTATGTCCGACTCACGCGCACTAAAATCCCATGAGTGCCCACTACCGTCATGATGGGGGACAAGGGATGACTAAGCACTTCGCATGTCACCCCAGAATCGACCCAGTGTGATTCTGGGCCTCCCACTGAAGAGAGATAGCCTGGCACACATAGACTATCTCCCAGATGGCCGAACCAGTGCAATGGAGAGACGGCTGTTTCTCTTAGTCCGGTTTAAGGACGACCGAAGGAGGCGAACCTCTCTACGTCCGCCCAACGTCTACGTTAACCTCTCTGGAGAAGGTCATGTTACCGGTGGAGGCGACTTCCCTTTCACGGGAGGCGATTTGCAGCTAACGCCCCCCATGAAATGCTCGACACTTCTTCTGGTGGCAGCACACAGGGCACAGTGCAGCTTAGCGGCCACACAGTCCGCTGCCTTGTGGTCAGACTACCCACGCCGAAAGCAAGGGGTACTTCTGTCCACTTCCGATGGGCAGATTGCACGGGCGTTGCCCACGCCAAAACACTGGAAGCTGCGCATAGGCCGCATGTGGGCCACACACCGACCCACTTGGCACTCTATATTTCCCTACACGGGCAAGTAAAGTAGTGAATCCAGTGCCACTGTATTGCACTAGCATCGTGTTCGAGGGCTCCACTCCGGGAAATCGCACCTACGCTTGAAACACTGCCGAAGGGGTCCGCGGTGAGTGTGCGAGAGCGAAATTCACTGCTAGACTACGATGGTGTGATATTTATACTAATAATAATATTATAAAGAGGTAAAGTTTGTGACGTTGTAGAAGGTAATCTCAGGAAGTACTACACCAATTTTGAAAATTCTTTTACCAATAGAAAGCCACGTTATTTGTGAATGTTATAGGCTATATATCATCACGCTAAGATTAATAGGAGCGGAGCAACAATGAAGAATGTTTTAAAATCGGGGTTTTCTTTTTCTTTTGAGAGCTTCCGCTGCGTGTTAGCCCGAAATAACTATTCCACGCGTACGAAGACGTGGGCAAAAGCTATTAATTTATACTAATATTATAGAGGTAAAGTTTATGACGTTGTAGGGGGTAATATCTGGGGAGTCTGAGAAAAAAATGGTCGAACGAAAACGTTTCTTACAAACGCTGCCTTAATGTTGAGAGATATATGATTGAGTTCTAGAAAGACGTTGTAGCTTGATAATGCCTATTACCGCCCAACGAAGTGGGCACGGGTCAGCTTGTGTATTTATACAGGATTATTATTATATATCGTTCACTGTCGTTAATTTATTGAGAGGATCGGAGAAGATATTTCATTATTCACATATGTAGGCTGTACTGGAAGTCATTTCTCCCTATAGGATCTAATATAACAAATCTTTACTGTTACTTGTTCAAAAACTATTTTAGATAGTTACTGTATCCATGAAACGACATTTACAAACTTCTACACTGTCGATCGAGATATACGAAGTGTGTTCCAAAGGAAAACGTGTTACGGCCGTGACATAACATCAGACGGACTGACAGCCTGTTTACTAATATAGTTACATAAGATAGTTGTAAACTTAGGTATTACAAATACATTGTTTAATGACTTTAATGTGCGATGGGACATAAAAATTATTTATGCGCTGTTTGACCGCGAGTTGCGCGTGAACCATTCCCTGACATTGTTCCAATTCAAGGCCATGTTGATAATATTATTTATACTATCTTGTTTTATACTGATTCAGAGACGTGACTATCAAATGTTTTATGGGCATGCATTTTACTTAGAATTAACGCGATCAATTGACGCCGAAGTGTATAATTCGTAGATCGTTTCTAATTTTAGCAATAGTAGCCATTTTTTTGGTGGTAGGGATTTTTCTAAGGACGCTTGGCTAGCTATCACCCTCAAGTTGAAAACCTGTAATCAAATACTTGTTGGTGTGTTCCGGCAGCTCCACTTGAGATCTAGCCCGCTTTAGGCTTCGCGTGTTAACCATCTTCGAGCACATCATCATTTAACATCAGATGAGACTGTGGTCGAATGCTACAAAAAGCATAAGAAAAGCCATTGTTATTATTTAATATGAAGTACCACTATAACATAACATACTGTTTAGTTTTCAATAATAAATATGCGATAGCGATTACAAATGTATGATGCAACGCATTTCGAGTTCACCGTGCGTATATTGAACCCACTGGTGACACCTATCGGTGGTTACATGCAAAAGTTACACTTCATCATCACTATAGCAACCTGAAGAGACCCACTGCAGAGTAAAAGGTCTCTTCCCAAAGAAAGTTATGGGCATAAAGACCACACCAGCCCAAGACGTATTAGTGATTTCAAACTTAGATAAATTCACAATTCTATATTTTCCCACATAATGTGGTACTACAAGAACATATAAAAAAAAATGTACCTGATCGAGTTTCTTGCCGGTTCTTCTCGATGACTGGGTTGTTTTCCGAACCGGTAGTAGTCTTTGACGTGCATAAGTGCCTTATTAGGGCCTAAATTGAATAAAGTATTTTTGATTTTGATTTGTCAGGACCAGGTTTCCTTCGCCCCCGGGGGGGCGCTAAGTTCCCCCGGTGGGCGATGAGCCGCCTCGACCGGGAGCTAGCGGAAGAGGCGGCCATCGTCCAGGCCTGGTCGCTGTCCCCTCCGGACAGCGATATCGACACGTCTGCAGCCCGCCTCCGTGATGCTCTCACGGAGGTTTGTGACGCGTCGATGCCGCGGAGCGTACACCGCCCACAGAGGAGGGCGGTGTACTGGTGGTCGCACGAAATCGCGGAACTTCGTGACGGTCGAGACGGTCCAATAGGGACCCCGAGGAGGAGGCCCGGCTGTATGGCGACTACAGGACCTGCAGGAAAACGCTGCAGGTCGCCATCAGCCGGGCGAAAGAGCAGGCATGGGAGGAGATGCTCCGGGAGCTGGAGAGGAATCCGTGGGGGCGCCCGTACAAGCTGGCCCGGAAGAAATTCCGCGGCCAGGTGCCTCCGGCAACGGAAACTCTCCAGCCGGAGGTGGTTGAGAGGGTCGTGGAAGCATTGTTCCCCGACCCTCCGGAGCTCCTCCCTCCTCCCATGCCTCCACCTCAGGTGGTAGAGGAGGCGCTGATCGGCCCTCCCCCAGTTACGGAGGAGGAGATGGGGAGGACGATTAAGCGCCTCCGCACCACCGGGCGTAAGGCACCCGGCCCTGACGGGGTCCCAGGTCGGGTGCTGGCCATCGCGTTGGGCCATCTAGGGGAGTGGCTTCAGGAGCTGTTTGACCGTTGTCTTGTGGTTGGACAGTTTCCGAAGCCCTGGAAGACGGGGCGGCTGTGCCTGGTGGCGAAGGAAGGCCGCCCCCCGGGCTGCACGTCCGCGTACCGGCCCCTTGTGTTGCTGGACGACACCGGGAAGGCGCTCGAGAGGATCGTTGCCTCCCGGGTCGTCCGGCATCTTGAGGAAGTGGGGCCGAATCTGTCAAACGCGCAGTTCGGCTTCCGGTCAGGGCGTTCCACGCTAGACGCCCTGACCCTCCTAAAACAGGTCTCCACGGAGGCGACCTCTCAGGGCGAAAGAATATTGGCGGTGTCCTTGGACATCGCCAACGCCTTTAACAGTCTGCCGCATGATGTCATACGGGAGGCGCTCCGCTTTTTTGGAGTGTCCCCGTACCTGCGGCGGCTGTTGGAGGCGTACCTGGAGAAGAGAGAGGTCGCCTTCGTGGACGCCAGAGGTCAGATGGCCCAACGCAATACGGCATGCGGGGTTCCACAGGGGTCGGCCTTGGGTCCGCTCCTGTGGAACATGGGCTACGACTGGGTGCTTCGCGGCGCGCTCCCATCTGGAGCGCGCCTCATTTGCTACGCGGATGACACCCTAGTCGTAGCCCGAGGGGGGAAACAAAAGAGTTGTTGCGCCTGGCCACGGAGGCCGTCACCCTCGTGGTCGGGCGCATCAAAAGGTTGGGCCTCGAGGTGGCCCTCGATAAGACCGAGGCCCTAATGTTCCATGGGCCTCGGCGAGGGCCACCTCCAGGGGCCCACATCTATGTGGAGGTCGTCCGTGTCAGGGTGAGGACCCAGATGAAGTATATGGGCCTCACTCTGAACGGACGCTGGTGGTTCGAGCCCCACTTCAAGGGGCTCGGACCGCGCATAGTCAAGGCGGTAGCGGCATTCGGACGACTCCTCCCCAATACGGGGGGACCGGGCGCCGTCTGCCGTCGCCTCTATATGGGAGTCGTCCGGTCCATGGCCGCCTACGGGGCACCGTTGTGGGTCGACGCCCTCAACGCCACAAATATCCGTGCGCTGCGAGCTGCGCAGCGTACCGTGGCGTTTAGGGTGATACGAGGATACCGCACGGTGTGCTCTGGGGCGGCCATGGTGCTGGCCGGCTCCCTTCCCTGGGAGCTAGAGGCGGAAGTGCTTGCCGCTGTATATCAATATATGGCGGTTAAGAAACGGATGGGGGAGCCTCTAGCTCCCAGAGAAATAGAGGAAAGGAGAAGAGAGAAGAGGGACGAAGTGGTGGAAAGGTGGAGGAGGGACCTGGCGGACGCGCGGTACGGTCGATACACGATCGATGCCGTCCGCCCGGTCCTGCCGGATTGGATTAATAGAGGATGGGGCTCCCTGACGTTCCGTCTGGTGCAGGTCCTGACCGGGCATGGTTGTTTCGGTTGGTACCTGCACCGGATAGCACGCAGGGAGCCGACCGCCGTATGCCATCAGTGCGGCGTTGACCCGGACACCGCGCATCACACTCTGTCTGAGTGTGCTGCGTGGGAGGAGCAACGTCGCACTCTGGCTGCGGCGGTAGGGCAAGATCTGTCACTGCCGAGCGTGGTTGCGGCCATGCTCGGCAGTGAGGATGTGTGGAACGCAATGGCCTCCTTCTGCGAGGAAGTCGTCTCCCAGAAGGAGGCGGCGGAGAGGGTCCGTGAGCAGGATCCTCAAAGTGACCCTCTCCACCAACGGAGGACAGGCAGGAGGTGGCGGCAGTTTGATCGCCTCCTCCCACCGTAGCCCGTAGCCGGACCAGGGAGGATGGGTCGGGGGGCCCATCTTCCCATTGCACAGGTCCGGCGGATGGAGGAGACGGCCGGCGTGTACCCGGCTGTCTCCTAACAAGACGGGGCCCGGCGGCGGTGCTTTCGCTGCTGGGCCAACCGCTGGGGCGGTACGATGAAGTCTATAGAGATCTCGTGCCGCCCCAACTATAGCGGCAGACGTACACCGTGGGGTTTTAGTCCGTGCGAGTCGGACATAACCCACCCTCTCCCCCGAGAGGGTGGTGTAACCATAAGGGATTTCCCCACGTTAAAAAAAAAAAAAAAAAGGACCAGGTTTCCTTACGATGTTTGCCTTCACAGTCACCTGATAGTGTTATCAATTTAAATTAGTAAATGTATGTGCCGGAGTTTGAACCTGCTGTCATCGGATTTGATACTCTACAGATCAAACCACCACAACTTCACTCAGGACAAACTGCACTTAGAAAAAAAAAATATTCATCATATTAAATACCTTGATGCACAATATTGGTATATTTCGTTGTATTTATCCAGCTGTCGCAAAACTCAAAGGTTGGCATGATAGTGGCAACTACTGACGTATTGTAGATCTCTTAATAGTCGCCATTATCTATGAATTGCACTGTGTCACATTAGTAAAAGTGCAGTCACACTGTCGTGACCATATAAAAACGATCGCTGAAATTATTCTGTCACCTAAGGTATGAGAAAACGGGGAAATGAGGTAGTATAATGAAATGTATCGAAGAAAAAAAGAGACGCAACTAAGGTTAGGTACTATTCAATTTTTATTGGAAGTCACAGGCCGTCAACTGATTCGGTATTCTCGGGGGGCAGCTTATGTTTCATTTATTAGAGGGCTCAATTTCGTCAACAGGGCGTTCTCGTCTGTTATGTGCCGTATATGATGTGAATATATATTTCAATGGTCAGATTACTAACTGCAGGTATATTGGAACCTTTAGTAATATTATAAATGCGAATGTGAGTTCTGTTTTTTACGCTTTCACGCCTTAACATAGGTTGTCAAGAATACAATAATATTCGTTTGCCTTCTATGATATAAAAAAACATAATAGAACTACTATTTCATCTGGAAATAAACTGTTTCTGAAGGATAGTTTAAATTTAAACAAACGCGAGAGAAACCGTGAGCAAAAGTTAATTTGGCTATAAAACGTTACGTTTTTATTATTTACCCGCTGTACCCGCAGCTACGCACACGTTTTTTGAAATTGTATTAATGAAATATAAAAATGGTCTATGTACAATTACATAAATGCCCTTTAAAACAATTGTAAGTAAGACACGCGCGCCATTTACAATAATATGTAAAGTATACATTAGATATATAAATACTAACAGTGTATTAAATGAGGTTTGTAATCAGCAACATATTTGGAACCTTAACCCATCATATAACTACCTCATTGCTCACTTACACTGTATAAAGAACTGATAAAAATGACTTAAAGATAGATAATGATATATATAGAATCATATTATCAATAAGTGACACGTTTATGGTCTAATATCTTATTAGAAAGACCCCTTCTCTCTTCAAAATTACTATTAATAATTATAATGTTGAATTGTAAACAATGAATGAGCTGACGTCTTGAAATCTTACATAAATATCATCATAAATCAAGATATAAAACCTTCAGTCTGTCTAAGCAGTTTTTAATATTTGACAATTTAAATAGTGCTCATTGAACTTGATACAATATTCTTATATATTACTATGGTTACTAAGTTATGTAGACGAAAGCGCGGTAAATAAATCAAAAGGGCCGCGAAAATGACCAAAAAGACAATATAATTCAAATTACGTACATAGATACAGATATATGAATTTCAATTATATTTACTCTTGGAGTTCAGTACAACGCATGTCTTACGCACGTGTTTACAGTGAACAACATATTGTCTTTACCTATGAAATTGCCGTTTTGTATGAAAAAATTTAAACGAATTTTTTTCATGTATTTTTTATTTGTATTAATCGAAGTAATCACCCATGCAATCAATGCATCTTTGCCAACGCAGTGGCAGTTTATTGATGCCCTTCTTAAAGAAATCAGCTGGACGGGAGGCAACAAATTCTTCAAAGGCATTTTGTACTGCCTCTCGGGTATTGAATTTTTTTCCCGCTAAGGAGTTATCCAAATTCTGGAAAAAGTAGTAGTCTGTAGGCGCAAGGTCTGGTGAGTAGGGCGGATGACGGAGAACTTCCAATCCCAGTTCTTGCAACTTGGAGACCGTCTGCTGTGCAGTATGAGGTCGCGCGTTGTCGTGCAGGAGCAGTGGAGACGAGCGATTGACCAATGCTGGTTGGAGATGTGCCAGATTCTCCATCATTGTGTTCAGTTCTTCACAGTACACATCTGCAGTAATGCTCACCCCGTTTGGTAAGAAGCTGTGATGAATCACACCGGCGCTAGACCACCAAACAGTGACCATCACTTTTCTAGGTCTACGTTTTCGTTTAGGGCATTGTTTAGGTGCTGAACCAGGATCCAACCAACTTGCTGAGCGCTTGCGGTTATCAAACAGAATCCATTTTTCATCGCAGGTAACAATGCGATTCAAAATTCCTTCATTTGTGTGTCTGTTGAGCAGTGCAAGGCATGTCTCGACGCGTACTTCGCGCTGGCGATCATTGAATTCGGGGGGCACCCATTTGTCAAGCTTTTTTACCTTGCCAATTTGACGCAAATGGACCAGTATTGTTTTGACGCTAACGTCGAAAGTTGCTGCTAATTCAGCCGTAGATTGTGTATCATCAGCTTCCACAATCGCCTTTAATTCGTCATTATCGACCAAAGTCTTCGGACGACCGCGAGGTTCATTTTTCAGGTCGAAATTCCCAGAACGGAAGCGAGCAAACCAATAACAGGTGGTACGTTGGTTTGTAGTGTTAGCTCCGTAAACGTCGTTGATATTGCGTGCCGCTTGTGCCGCGTTGCTACCACGACGGTACTCATATTCCATAATTACTCGAATTTTTAACGTATCCATGATGACAAAAAAGATTGAAATGCGATGAAAATGTAACACTAATCAATAAACAAATGACTACTTTTGGAAAAAGAATTTCATGTTTTTAAAATAAAATTAATTTTAAATTAGAATTCTTAGCCAAACAAAAATTATTTTGATTTGAAATGGCCAGTACTGCAGAACGGCAATTTCATAGGTAAATACCTATTATTTGTGCAAATCAGTCGAACTGTTTTGGAGATAGCGAAGCCACGGTAAACAGCTAGTCTAAATTAAAATACACTAAGTTACTTTTTATAATGTCTCCTATCTGCCGGTGAAAGTCCCGTAAAAATCGGTCGAACCGTTTTTGGAATAGCATTGCGGACGAAGCCACCGTTAACACCTAATCTAATTTAGAGTAGCCTAAGTAACTCGCTGTAATTTCAGCTATCTGCCAGTGAGATTTCCATCAGAATCGGTACAGCCGTTTCGGAGATTAACCGGAACAGACAGATAGACCGACAAAAATTTTACAAATTGCATTTTTATTGACAGTGTCATGTATATTTTCATACCTAATCAGTAAAAAAATATATATTTTGAAATAACATACAGACACTTCATTTTTATTATATGTATGGATTTGTTCTATTCTAGCTAACAGCACATTTAACACACAATAAATTTTGATATCAGCAAAAGTTTTGTAACAAAGTAATAATCATTACATTTCATGTAATAGTGGGTTATAAGTTAATATTTGATTTTTTTGATTAATATTGGAACTACATTTTAAACGTGACTTTTAACTTCATTGTTGTTGTTGTTAATTTAATTAATTTACCAAATATTTTATAAAAAACCATATTAGATACCGTCGTATATTATAATACAAAATTGCAAGATGTTTATATAAACAAAAGACTTATTTTAAAGTGTACTTGGTAAACATTGCTGCTCTATTGTAGATTGAAATAAACCTACGCGTAATACAATAAATAGGTTTTGTTAGACCAAACTTTCGGCTGATATTAAATGAGAGTATACCGGTAAATAGTCGCTCACTAAAACTATGTAGAAATTCTATTCACGGCTATAACTTTCGAAACACGTGGAAGTGTATGCTTATATGTTTTACGTAAGAAGCTAGTATTGGATAACGAGTTGGGAAGCAAGTATTGGGAACTAAAAGTTAAGGGTTATGGAAAAAACACAAAAGCAGGACATTGAACTATGAATGCTTCAATATGCATAAAAGTAGGTACATATTAATAGTATATTATCAAGAGTGCACATAAGAACATAGTGTATGTTTCACCTACAAACAATACTAGACTACTACTACACCTAGATTAACGCGAGCGAAACTACAAACAAAAGCTAGTTTCGTATATTTGCGTTATAATTACACTTAAACATACATCAATGTTATTAATAACATATATGGATGTGATTTCAATTATAAAATTATTTCTAAATACATTTAAACTAATTGTTACCTGCAACTTAGAGTTCACTAAGTGATATCTCTTGTTCACTTATGGGCTTATTTTTTAATTCACTGTTTTTACTGATTTTAAGTTTATCTTGGTTAAAGTTATAATTTCTGCTTTGCCCGTATGGAAAAGCGTAATGATGAGTAGCATAGATAATACTGTATAAGATCTCTATCTGTGAGAAAAACTCTCGACAAAATAATTTTAGGCGGTTTCAGTTTTATTTTTACGTTTACTTTCTGTCTTTTTATATTCCTTAGTAATAATTTTGTTTAGCATATCTTTTATTTTATTTACAAGACTAAAAGCATTATTAAAAATACGAATTCAATTAAGAAACATGTGTTGAGATACCTAATATATTAGCTCAGACATACAATTTAATTACAATTAAATTATTAAATAATATAAATCTGATTAACAAATGTGTGTTGAGTTTGTCTCGCAACATGTTAATATGGGAAAAAACAACGATGATTTGAAAAATTACCACTTTTAAAAATATAAGCACCAAAATATTTGTTAAGGTTCTAAAAGATTTCAAATATTTTTCATGATACTTCACATATAAATATAACTGAGTAATTATTTAATTTATTGAAATAAAGTTACCTGAGTTTTGAGTGGAATCGCGATTTACTACGACGTAGTGACGGAGGCACGTAGCGGGCTAGAGGCGACAGGGCGGGCGGGCGGCCCGGCTCTCTCCCGACTACTGAAGGTCCCAACACTCACGGCAGCTTTCAGTAAGCACGGACCAAGTGATGAACTTGAAGCGATAAAAATCATTATGTTTTCGAAATCGGGTAAACGTGTCAAGGGAAATATTTCAAACGTTTATTTTTTATTAACGTTAACCGTCTAATCGTCAAGGTTTTTAGTGTTTCAACTAAAACAAAGGTAATTTCTAATAAGATAAAATGCTTATATAAAAACCATAGGCGAGTAACCATTCACACAACTATTTCACATGTATTTTGATCAGCAAAGCACCATTTCCCAATATTACTTTGACAAGTTATAAACTTTTAGTTTGGTAATCTGTCGCCACGTTTTGACCATTTGTTTATTCTTTATTTTTGTGTTGTGATACCATTCTTTATAGGTTTTAACGTTGGACTACAATGTTTTCTGTTATTAAATTACGATATGGTCTAAGATAGTAAACACGTAAAATCTAAAGAGGGGACTGGCTTTAAGAGCAGTTGCAGGAACACACCAACAGATGCCTGGCGACAGATTTTCAACTTGAGGATAATAGCCAGCCGGATAGAATTAAAGAAGGCCATGGCTTTGTCACGATGTTTTCCTTCACTGAAAATTTTTCCTCTGTTAGGATTCGAACCTACGTCAATTATCCCAGTGTCCGAAGTTATCATCCAAGTCATCATCGCTTCAAAATTCAATCTACAGTTCAGAAACATCCTACCTTCTAAACTTAGCTAGGTGTTAGCTAATCCGAATATTTTACTCCTCTGCCTGAATCCATTCACAATATTTATATATTCATTTTAATGTAATATCATTTATAATAACAATAGTTCCATATAAAATAATGAAACAAAAATAATAGTGATAGGCCTAATCTAACCCGGCCGGCTAGCTATCATCTTCAAGTTCAAAATATATCACAAAGCACATCCTATAGGTGTTTTTCGGCAGCTGCATTTGAAACCCAGTCTCTTTACATTTAACTTGTTACTAGCTTTGGCCACGTGGCCTCCTAATAACAGGTGAAATCGTACTCACATTGTAAAACCAGTAGAATGTATATTAAAAAAAGAATACGCCCTCAACGAAATCGATTTTAAAGAGATTTCTGTAGGATGTTTATATAATACTTATTAATCTAAGCTTTAAAAATTATAGTAATTATGTATATAAAAACCGAAACTACTATCTGTATTATATGACATTCATCATATAAATACATTAAATTAACATAGAAAGATAATAAAAATAGGATTATTTTTTAAATTACCTTTTGACTTAAACCACAGACAATAAAAAAAAGGATTCCGTGGTTTTATGAAACCACGGTAAAAGTGAAACTTTTTTTCACACTATAGACATTTAACTAATAATAGTCTATACACTACACGGTCAGCTGCTGCGAACTATAGGCGCCGCCATATTGGCCCTGGCTGCTCTGACGAGCGCCTTTCACTTTATCCCTACTCCGCGGCCGACCATCACGCGACATGCAACACACAGACGAAAAAGTCTGAGACGATGTAATAAAAGTTTCACTTTAATAAGATTTATAAAAATAATAAATTAAACATAATAATCCGTTCAAATCCTCAACGTTCATAATGTATCGCTGAAATTTATAAAAGTTTGTTTGAAACAACAAGAACATGAACAAACTTTTGAAAGATTCATCAGAAACATTGAAAATATACAAAATATATAATCTATGATAAACATCCAAAATAATAAACCTATTGTGTATGACAACATTAGGTAGGGTAAATGGACTGTGTGTAGAAAAAATAAAACAGAGTAATTACTAATAAGATTTCCGTACAAAAATACGCGACACTCGCGTAGAATGTCCTATTGGAATTTATTCATTGTACTCCTTCATATGAAGTAGAAATGGAATAATGCTTAATTGTCTGTCAGACGTTTTTGTTGAAATTTATATTATCTGAAGGAAAATACTCAGTGGTAGTGTAATAGGAGACCGCGTCGACATACATAAGTTCGAATCGTGTGTCACCAGTTCATGCTTACAGTGTTCAAAATAAAAGTATAGTATGGTTGGTCATATACTAATGTTAGCTAGCTATCACCATCTAGTTAAAGTTTGTTGCGAAGCATCTATAGGATTTCATAAGCAAGATTTAAAAGTGTCGTATCGAGAGCCGCTGATATATTTGTTAATTGAACTTGCTTTCATCCCGCTATTTATAGAAAAACTGAAATTTGTTTAGAATTAATAACTGATATATGCATATTTAATTTATTTAGAATTTTTAACCATGTTAATGTCCTATATATTGATATTATAAACGATTTCGATGTTTTTTACCTTTTTTGGCAATGTTAATTTTTTAACATTCAATCGAAATTGTGGTGCGATTCATGTTCGTTTTTCATAAGATTTTTATGGTAATAATATTTTAGTTAGATAATATGAAAACATATACGCATATTTATAAACTGAAGAATATTAATATTTTATTAATTTATTGAAACTATTTAACGGATTTCGATGAAAGTTTACGAGTAACATATAGTCTATATTTTAAATTATAGACATATCATTTAAATCGTTTAATATATAACTACAATAGCCAGATAAATTTAAAAGCTCCTACCATATGAAGGTTATTTTGGTGGCGGTGGTGACATCCTTAGTAATGTTATAAATACGAATGTGACTTTGTTTGTTACGCTTTCACGCCTTAAATACTGAATCGATCATCATGAAATTTTGTCTACGCATTGTCAGGGATACAAAAAAGGACATCGGATGCCTTTCATAGCGAAAAATGTAATGTTTCTGAGAGATATATTAAATTTACATTAACGCAAGCAAAGCCATGGGAAAAAGCTAGTAGGCTCAACATCATCTTCTTACCCTTATACCACCTAAACAGAGTTAGCACAACATGTTTTCCTCTTCCAGGCTTCCCTGTCGGATGTCATCTCAGTATTCGCACCTTTTACACACATCATTTTTCACACAGTCCATCCATACCTACTTCGGTCTTCCTCTACTCCTACATCCGTCCACCATCATACTCAAACCTTTTCTAGTTAGATAATTTTTATCTCTCCTTGTGACATGCTTGTACCATGCTAACCTATTATTCCTCATCTTCTCTCTCACTGATGCTATTTTGGACTGTAAATACAATTTTTGAAGTAAAACTTCTTTAGGCGCAACTCGGAGGTAACTGGACGACAATGCAACGGAAGTTCGTTACGGCAATATGGCGTCACGTTTCTAAATCATCCGGTTTTTAAATATTTTTAATTTTGTCAATAAATAGTTTATAAACAAATCAATCAAACTTTTCAAAAAAAGAAATTAATACAATTTTTTAAATTGAATAATAATAAAAATCATACAATACAATTAATTTTGTAAATATGGACACACGACCGTGCTGCCATCTGGTTTCAATGTAAGTAAGTAACAAATGAAATCTAAGCTTTATTATCTGTAGTGCCATGTATCAGCTAATTCGGAACTTAAATAACACAGGAAATACTATTAGCAAGTCTTTGTTATAAAGTAAATAAAATATAGAAAATCACGAACAGATTACTATGATAAGTAACTAATTAAATTAATTTTGATTTCATAGAAGTGCTCGTTATGTTTAATTATTATTTAATATTGTTTTAAGAATAATTCTCATATGATGTATCTATTTTTAACTTAATCGACATCTCTTATAGCGCCAAAGAAATTTTACTTCAATCGCGTGTGACGGTTACACGCACTAATTTTTTGAAACCTGACTTGAAGATCCCGTGATTATAATAAAACGTTCTAACAATCATAAAACAATTTTGTCAGCTTTATTAATATATCTTATATGAAATACTAATGATTTCATTATCTTTAGTTATTATATTTACTTGAACAATACTTGAGATCACTGATTTACAATATAAAGTTTGTAAGATCCTTAAAGGTTACAGAGTTAACCTTTATTGTAGTTATAAAACTATACCATGTATATTCCTATATGAATCATAATGTGTTTTTAAGTAAATATTTATACTTAACAATAATATTTATTTCTACTATCGCTTTATAAATACGGAAAGAGCAAGAGATACTTTATTTGATAAAGTATTCAATGCAGATTATTATAATAAGATTTATACGATTATCAAAAGAAACACTTTCACACCGCACGTAAACAACAAACGTTATCTATCTCGTTCTTCTACGTCAACAAATGATACGAGTAAGAAATAGACAAAAATAGAATCTCTATTTCTTTTTTCTCACTCAAGTAATATATGTCAATTCATCATCAGCCTGTAAGAGCCCTTATGCAGGGCCGTCAGTCTCTTCTCTTCTCGAACATAATCACTACGCCAGCCCACGACGTATTGGCGATTTCAAACTCTGAGAATTCCACAGTTCTACGTACTCCCACTCATAATAGTATTACTAGAACATTTATCAGGTTCAGGTTTCCTCGCGATGTTTTGCTTCACTATCAACCGATACTGTTACCAATGTAAATTAGTATAAGTACGCGAATTTCGAAAAAATCGTTGATACCTACATGCCAGGGCTTGAACCTGCGGACATCGGATTCATATTCCACCGGTCAAACCACACGACATCATACAATATATTTCAATTGGCGTTCGTTTATTAGTAAAATAACACGCTGAATATGAGGTCATAAAAATAATTGCCACTAAATCAGGCGTTAATAAGGAATATTGTGAGCTATACTAATTAATTGCTCGCGTTATTATACAGAACTGGGTCAATGCCGGTGTGCGTTACGTGATCATATATTTACAATAATAATACTTTTATTGATAAATGAAAATGTGTTTATGTACTTTATCGTATTTAAAGGGTTTCTAATAAATAACATATACAAAAAATGTAATAAAGGAAATGTATTTTTTTTAAAGTGAAAAACTCCTTTATGTGCGTTGGGTGGTAATTTTGGCAGGATATAAACTTATGATTTTCCGTCATGATTATGCTAGTAAGCGTGACCGACAGTATTGCCTTTGCGCGGCTTGCGTCAGTCTAGCGACGTGTAGTATAGCGGCCTGTGTAC
Source organism: Antheraea yamamai (assembly GCA_036509395.1). Taxonomy (NCBI): domain Eukaryota; kingdom Metazoa; phylum Arthropoda; class Insecta; order Lepidoptera; family Saturniidae; genus Antheraea; species Antheraea yamamai. The sequence continues at coordinate 22,191,421 of AP028438.1, forward strand.
ATGTAATATTGACATTTTGTATAGAACCTGTGTAGCCCATCATACGTTAGATGGATTAGTAAACTGTATTAAAAGTACATAATAACTGTTCACAGTGCCCATACATGCGAAAGGAAAACGAATGATAACAATTTCAAATTTCAAATATTGAATTTTAAATAATTCATACTACAATTAATATAAAAATTTAAAAGAACTTGAGCTTTCACTTACGCCGTCATCCTTATGACCGCCTTGACTTTTATTTTATAGGTTTTATCAGTTATTCACAATCCTACCCGTTGTTAAATGACGATGAGGTCTAAGGTGGTAAAACATTACACCTAAAGAGGTATAGCTATCAACCGCAGCTACCAGAACATATTATTAGGTGCTTGGTGACAGATTTCCAACTTGAGAAGCTAATTAGGCTGAGTTAAAAAAAATCCTACGATTTCATAGCAATATTCGTAAGGATATGAAACTACGTCCTCCGACGCGATGACCTAACACGCTAACCACCGAGCCAGCATTGCTGCAAACCATAAATAAATATGTTTTCTGACGTTTCTCAATAAAAATATTGATCTTAACCTGTTGTAAATAATAACTGTTCAATAAAGAAGTTTGAAAGATGAACCAAGAAGAAATAGAGATAAATCAACACTCATGATCTAGCCATAACATTGCTGGATTTATATATGATTCTACGTTGCAGTGAAAGTTTTGATGAAATGATTGCATAACGGTGGAACTTTTACCAAAAACCTGTCCAATAAACTAACACACATAAGTTGAAAATTCGTCACGAAGCACTAATTGATATTAGCGTGTTTTCATTTCGACAACATTATCAGGTGAGATTTTAATCAAACACAAAATCATCTTCTTCTATACATATAATAAGAATGTAAATCTAACGTGTCTGTACTTTTTAGATTTACTTTTTAGAAAAAAAAATTTGCAGGTGTCTAGGAATAAGTAATAAAATACATTTCGATCATTTTTGGAAATGTCTGTCTATCTGTCTGTGTGTCTATTTGTATGAACACGCATCACTGCTGAAGTACAGGGTCCACAATAAAACCTCACAAAGAAAATCATAAAACATATCCTCGAGTAACATTTAGTCTTGTTTTCGTTAAAATCGGGTCACAATATTAAAAGTTATTGTAATTTTAATGACGACGCGACCTAAGTGCGAGAGAAAAGTAAATAGGTAAATGTACTTAGAACAGAACGACAATAAAAACCGTGTCAAAATCCATTACTTAGTTTACAAGAGTTAAGAGAACACACAGACAAATACGAAAAGTGACTGTTTTATAATATCTATAGATAGAATATTAACGCATTTATTTAGAAGTAAAAAAGGATTGTAATAAAGTAAGCTATTATATTTTCTGATGAGTTCATACCTCAAACATTTGATAATACAGCCCAATAAAGTGTAGTCATTAAATCGGTTTTCACCGTCGTCTGGACGGCTCCGTGCTGTCCGTTCAGACCCGACTATGAACTGCGAATAACGCACATAGACAAATAATCAAACAGTGCTACAACTCCGAACCTAATTCTGCCATACTTTTTTTTTGTTCAGTACATTGCAAGAATAGTGACGATTGTTTTGAATATTGTCTATTTCTCTAAATCACTAAAAGTATGCAAATTAATATGTTATTATGAAAAAGATTTCATTTATTTAGTAAATGCGGAATACTGAACCCTTTACTAAGATTTGTGGATAGAAATTTCTATCAGTATTAGAATATAATTTGATAAGTTGCTTTAATTAAAACCATAAACGATAACTCATCTATCAACAGTCACGTTCGTTTTATCCTATACCTACCTATTTACATACCTATATACATACCACAATGAAAGTCACTACGTAGTTCTACTTACGCATAAATATGACACCGGGTGAGAGTATATCTAAAAAAAATGTTGAGGTAGTCATAACTGCCAGCAAAAGTGAAAGCTCAAAACAATGAAATAATTATATTTTTTTTGAATTTTTAAATTAGTTATAGTGTGGATTACAATATTTTAATTTGATAATTTATATATTGAAATTATTATCATTAGTCTGGGTTTCACATCTGTTAGTACTCGGAGCAATAATTTATATATTTTTATAAAGTTTATTAATCAGTCAAACATAATATGGTGAGCTGCAAAATATCAATATTACATGTACACAAGCCGCTATACTACGTGTCGCTAGTCAGACGCAAGCCGCGCACACGCAATACGGTCGGTCACGCTTACTAGCATATCGCTGACGCGAAATCAGAATTTTTTCCTGCCAAAATTACCGCTTAATGGCCTTAAAGAAGTTTTCACTTCAAACAATATATTTTATAGGTATATGTAAATTGAAGCATCTGTCGTTGTCGGCTTCTTCGAAAGACTTAGGCGAGACTTTTACATACAGATAGAACACTATAGATAAAAGTTAAATAGTCAGACAAAGTTATTATAACAAAACAACAGTCTACGATTAACCCAGATAAAAACCCTTACTGCTATAAAACCGAAGTCGCGGGCTAGTGCTAGTATATCATAATTTTAAAGTAATTGATTTTATAGTTAGTAAAACAACATATAAATATAGGTCACTTCATTGAAAATGTTACTAACCTTATTATATCCTTTCTTGAACCACGATCTCATTAATAGCTCCACTATGGTACGGGTCAACGCGGGTCAGTGCCACCTGACTGGGCAAATCGTGAAAGAAAATCATAAAAATTACTCTACTGTCTTCATATAGCCGAGGATAAACCAGGTGTTCTAGAGCTACGAATGAAATATGTACTTTAGAGTTAGAAATTTTATTGTATACTAGCTGACCCGTGCAACTTCGTCTGCACCAAATCGGTTATTACCGGTTTCAATTGTATTTTTAAACGCAAATAATCTTAAAAAACCTAAAACCCGATTGCAGTGTCATCTAGCACTCCCAATTGTGAATACAATCAATCCAGGGACTCACTCAAACATATACCCAGTTGGTATGTGAGAAATCTTCTAAAATATGCCTAGAACCTGTTCGCGGCATTACCTAAAGTAGTGTCATCAAAGTGAAAATCAAAACTAACTTACATATATTGCCGATAAATGTCTTCCCAGTACCCCTTGTAACTTCATCACGTAACATACTGTAAAAGTTGAACTTTATCTACATTAAATTTCCATTTTGTTTTAGTTGTTTGTTTTATAAGAATTTGTAAAGTATACGTGAAATCTGCATTCAATTTTAATTTGGTCACATTTATTTTACTTTTGACATACAAACCACCTTTTTTACTGAGATACTAAACTTGGGATAATATACCTTTCTAACAGTGAAAGAATTTTTGAAATCGGACCAGTAGTAGGTACCAAGCATTCTTCGAAAACAAAACTTTACCACTCATTATAATATTAGTATAAATACAACATAGTAACTGCAAACAGTAGTCCGGTGAAGCTGTTAAGACCTTCCTAGGTCAATAGCGTGGTCAGTTCGAGAAAAAAAAACTGCATACACCTCAACTGATTTATTTTAATCTTAGATTCACAAACCTGAACCCAACTACTTCAAGACTCAACAACATTTAGAAAACTAATTTTATCAAATATCGAAACAACACACGTACTGATAGAACTCTAGTTGAGATTCATCTTCTACAATGCAATGTAACTATTATCTAGGTTTATGTTTTAGGAAAAAATCTTGTCACCTTTGTTTAGCAAACATTTTTTATACAATAAAATAAATGTAACAACAAGTGATAGTTTCATTTACACATATTTTTCATATGAGGTTGATAATTACGCATAGAAATGTCATATAGCCGTAGCTCAGTTATAACGTACTGGGCATTATATGGTCCGCCGGAGCCGACGGTTCGAATCCCGGCGATCTTTTTTTTTAGTATCTTTTTTAAAGTAGCTTAGAGAAATATAGCTTATCTTTTTAGCTAATCTGTCTGCTATATATAGCACAATGAAAATTTACCAAAATCCGTCAAAAATTTCATTAACTACAAATTTTTGACTTTCGTCCGTTATCCTGGAGAATCCCTTGCGTTTTATGAGATAAAAAGTATTCTAGATGTAACCTTGTAATATTAGTTATCACTGTGCCAAATTTCGTCAAAATTGGTTCAGTACTTTCAGAGTGGGACGTGTTCAAAGGGACAGACAAACAGGCAGATCCTGGAGAATCCCTTGCGTTTTATCAGATAAAAAGTATCCTAGATGTAATCTCGTAATATTAGTTATCACTGTGCCAAGTTTCGTCAAAATCGGTTCAGTACTTTCAGAGTGATGCGTGTTCACAGGGACAGACAGACAGACAGACAAAAATTGTAAAAAGATTATTTTTGGCTTCTATATCGATAACAAAGTCTACCCCGATAAAAATTTTCAAAAAATATTTAATGTACAGATTTGACCTTGCTACAGTTTTATTATAGTATAGATTGTGAGGTCAATTAGGAACCAAATTGTCATCTGTTTTTACGGAGTTCAAAAATATTATTCTTTATAGATTTTGATGTCAAGTGACGATGAGATCCAAAATTAAAAATCAAAATCAAAACACTCTTTATTCAATTTAGGCCCTGAGAAGGCACTTATGAACGTCAAAACTACCACCGGTTCGGAAAATAACCCAGTCATCGAGAAGAACCGGCAAGAAACTCGATCTGGTTTATGTTTTCATAATACATAACATATTTTTTTATTATTAAAAGATAACGACATATAAAGTTACATTCGTTTTTGGTGGATGCACAGCGAGGCGCCACTCCCAGACGTCGCCATCGTTCACATATTGATCCACCCTATACCACTATATGTATTAAGACCCGCTTGACATAACACTTGAACTTACTATCTGGCAAATCGGTAATGTGATGTGGGACTTTGTTATAAAATCTAACACTATTACCTACAAAACTGTTACTGGTCTTAGTGAGCCTGAAACATGGAGTGACCAGTTTGTTATGGTTTCTAGTATTTACATTATATCGGTCTTTTACTAAATCCAGATTATCTAAGTTTTTGCGGACGTACATCAAATTCTCAAGAATATATTGGGAGGGCAGAGTTAAAATACTGAATTCCTGATACTTAGTCCTTAATGATTCGCTAGGCCCCAAATTATAGATCGCTCGAACTGCCCGTTTTTGTAGTAGGAATATGGTGTCCATCTCAGCTGCTGCCCCCCATAACAAAATGCCATAAGACATTAAGCTGTGGAAGTAAGCGAAGTAGATCAACCTAGAAGTGGCAATATCTGTGAGCTGGCGAATTTTTTGAACTGCAAACGCAGCAGAATTTAATCTTCCCGCCAAATTTTTTATATGAGGACCCGATTGTAATTTAAAATCAAGTGTGATACCCAGGAACACGGTATTGTCAACTAAGCCAACTAGATTCCCTTGAATCTCGATTTTACTATCAGTAGGTGGAACATTAGGCAAGGTAAATCTTATGCATTTTGTTTTGTCTGCATTTAGCAATAAATTATTTAATGCAAACCAATCGGACATTTTATTTAAGATACTGCTTAAATACCTAAACTCGGACTCTATTCTTTTTACTTTAAATATAAGCGAAGTATCATCCGCGAAAAGAACTACCTCTGCACAGTTATCAACCACTAGCGGTAGATCATTTATATATACAAGAAACAAAAACGGCCCTAAAATGGAAACCCGTAGAACGCCGTAGATAGATGTTGCCCCGTCTATACTAACTTTATGACAGCGATCTTTTAAATAGGAGACAATAAGGTCGAGAGAGACTCCGCAAACGCCGTAATGTTTTAATTTCAGAATGAGGGTACTATGATCAACGCAGTCAAAGGGCTTAGATAGATCGCAAAACACACCAATTGCATCCTGCGTTCCCTCCCAAGCCCGCAATATATGACTTAAAAGCGTGGCATCAGCATCAGTAGTTGATTTTGATTTTGTGAAGCCAAACCGTCGACATAATCTTCGCAAAAATTTTGCTTAATGACGGAAGTACAGAAATTGGTCTATAATTTCCAAGACTATTCCTACAGCCTAATTTAAATAAAGGAACTACTTTATTTATTTTCATTAGATTGGGGAAGGTTCCTTGTGCTATACACTGATTAAATATGGTGAAGTATTGATAATTAAGGACTGAACTACCATTACCGACATTCCCCATATGTCGTCGGTATGTTTCAATTTTAATTGTTTAAAAGTCCTTATTATTTCACCTGCACTAATAGATGTGACATTAAATTTTGATTCTATAGGTGCACTCAAACTTTTAAAAAACGATACGGCACCATGGGCTGATGAATTAATATTTTTTGTCTCTGTAAAGGTATATTTGTGAAATAATCTTGGAAAACAGTCACTACCTCTGAACTGTTTGACATTAGTACTCCGTCGGCATCTAGATTATGCGTATTATCATTTATTTTATTTCTTTCTAATTCTTTATTTATAATATGCCAGACAGTCTTGGTCTTATTATTAGACTCAAGAACTTTATTTCCTAAAAATTTTGCTTTGGCAGCTACACAAACATGTTTAAAAATTTTAGAATAATTTCTGACAGAAGCATGAAAAGATTCATCGCTAGTTAATGATCTGCTATAATACAAATCGTATAGTCGATGTCTACTTTATTTTTAATTCCTATGGTAACCCATTCACTGAAATTATTTTTATTTTTTACATTAATAACTTTTCTTGGGCATTGTTTATTATAATTAAACAACATATTATTAAATTAAATTAAATTAAATTAAATTAAACACTATATTATTAAACAATTAGAATTAAAAATATTAGAAGATAGTCTTTGAACAATATCGTGATTTAAACGATCTAATCTAGTTCGGGATGTTAGTCTAGCTGTTTTCTTGCACTGAGCACTAGGTTTGTTACAGTTTATTTTAACAATTAGCCCTTTATGATCAGACCGTATTCCTGTAATAATACAACCGCCAATGGTTTCAAAGTCAGTGAAAATGTTGTCTATGCAAGATGCAGTCTAAAGAGTAATTCTAGTTGGCTCATTAAAGAAAGGATTCAAGATGGTTATCTAAATCTATAGTAAATCAAATCAAAAGTAAATCTAAAGAAGGACTGGTTCTCAATAACTGCTGCTGCTGTGACGCATATACTTATTATTATTAGTGATAGATTTTTGTGAAGTGTATTCTGAGCATATACGGGCTAATTACAATTTGCAAATTACAAAAATAATTAGAATTATTGTAGTCAACTTATAAGATGACATCTGGTTAGGATTAAAATAACAATGCTTACTGAAAACATGTCATCATTTTCTATTGATACTGAATTGAAAAAAGTCATTTACTTTTTGTCTCTGAATTATGTATGATGCGGTACGGATATTTAATATAAATGAATATGCGAATTAGAATGTAATGAATTAGGTGTTATACAACTTTCAATAAAATACGTAACAATGATGTTTAGTTAATGAATGAATATGATAACTATTCTCAAAAGTTTTAGATGATAATGTGTTTTAACGGTCCCTCATATAACAGGTGGTTTAGTTTGTAATCCTGTACAAGATTGAATTTTCCATGTGCGTTTCTTTCATTTGATAATGTTAGAGAATCGTAATCATCGACAATGGAAATCAATAATCTAGTACGAATAGTTGACAAGTACGACTTTGAACACGAATTACGGTTACACGCTGTTTCATATTTGTTTATACGTAGTATTCTATTGTGATTGGAAGAAGCAAAAGAGAGGTAGGTACTTTCAAAATAGGTGAAATAACCTAGTTGATTAATTCCAACTAAATTCCTTTATGAAGAAGTGAAATAAGAAGGGACTGACGGCTTCTCCTCAAATATATCCACACTGCTTATAAGTCATTTTCTATACTGATAGAAATATATGTATAGCGCACAGCTTTCTGGAAATACATAATTGAATCAAAAAGATAATTTGGTCTAAAGAGAAGAAAAGGATCATTGGCACATATTATTTTATTGACTCTAAATGTTATAGCTCTTTGACAAATGATAAAACAAAAATGCAGTTACATAAAATCTTATCTTCTCTTAACTATATTGCCACTGGGAGATATTAAATAAAAATTTGGGGAATTATACAGTTATTTTATATATTAATACGTGAAGCCGAAACTTTGTGCCCCTTTTTAAGCGAATTGCGCGAACGGATGAACTTGAAATTTGTCATAGTTAAGTTTACTAGTGGTCGCCCAGTGGACAAATTCGACCGTATATCATTGATTTTTTAAATTTGAACATTATTAGGGTTCTTTTGTCAAAGGGTATAATACCCCTATAATCAAAGGCTTTCATCATGGCTTCTCGGTTAGTTTGCCACTTTTTTTTAAAATAAATTATATAAACATAAAATAAAATATAAATCTATGTTTAGATAAAAATTGAAATTAGTTATACCTTTGAAACAAAAAACAGGCGATTATAAAGGTGGTAAGCCTCTCAAATTCTAAGTAAACATAACTTTACGAAAATAAGACAATTTACCCCTATTTATGACACAATTTTCAATTAATTTTACACGAGATCCGTGTCGGACAGCGGGTTAACGAATACCACCGCACATTATTATAATTTTTCTTCGAAATGAATTTATTTTTATTAATTTCATTGCATATATTCTTAAATATTCTATCTATGATTTTATTCACTTGCACTGGACACGTGGATACTTTATCAATAATGATATTTTTTCTAGTATCATGATACAAATCACTTGATCAATAGGATTACGCTGTTTTGTATTTACTATTTCGTCATGTTCACAAGATAGACATCATGAGGAATATTCATATGCCACCCAGTATCACCATTTGTAAAAGTAATGGATACGCTACAGAGTCTGATGATGAATCCAAAACAGAGATGTTTTTAATACTACCATTAACTTTTGAAAATGAATCCATTTTCCTATAAAATTCATTGTCAACTGTACTAAATATAACTGCTATATCAGTCTGATATGCATTATTGTAACGGCGGAGATCTAAGTCATGTTTTACTTATACAAAAAAATCTTTATTTTGATTGTCAACTCTCTGACATTGATCCTTAATTGAAATAAATTACTTCATAATCATTACAATAAAAAGGATTACTGCGTTCCAATTCGAGAGATATTTCATGAGTTATGCTATCATTGCATGTTCGATTAAACTGTTCCTGTAATCAATTATTAACAACTAGCTGACCCGTGTAACTTCGTCTGCACCAAATCGGTGTCAATTGTATTTTTAAACGCGAAAAATGTTAATATACCTAAAACCTTATTGCAGCCACACCTACGGTTTCCAGTTGTGAATCCAAACTATCAAGGGACTCACTCAAACATATACCCAGATGGTATGTGAGAAATCTTTTAAAATAAGCCTACAACCCGTTCGTAGCATCATCTACTGAGTTCAATAAAAAATAAAAAGTAACCTACATATATTGGCGATAATGTGAAAAAATGCTTTAGAGGTCTATGGACCCCCAGTTTCTAAAGAAATTCCTTTCCCTTTTTTGTAGACGTTTACTATACAGTCAGTAGAGTTTACATTATAAAATATCAAGTTGATGAGTTAAATTGTAAATTAAACGATAAAATATATTCATAAAATAAATAATGATAAATGAAACACTGAATGATATCATAACTATTTTTAACTTGTATTAAAACTTTTTCACACTCCATTGTATTGAAGAAAAATATAAACATTAAAAAGATATGAGCACGTCGCGTTAAATGTCACTTGCCTGTAACTATTTGTCTAAGAGCTAGGTAACGGTTTCGACAAATTTTCTATAAGACAGTTTTTTATATATCTTTATGTTCTTCCGAACAGCGTGCGGGCTACCTGGCTGCCGGTAAACATTGCGTTTATTACTGCATATCGCACCTTTACTGGCAAACATATTGATTTTTATATATTTTTTGAATGTTTTATTTTTTACTAACTTTGAAACCCTACTAAAACATGAAATTATTATTGCCAGACATTTTTGTTATAAACAATAAATTGGCCGATGCTATTTTTTTGTAAATAAAATAAGTATGTTCTAACCATGTTAAGATAGCTGTAATTTTAATATTATTTTTTTTTTTTTAATGAAGTCTTACTCACCTGCGCTACTATATCGCATAAATGACATACAACTATATAACAATAAGAATGACAATAAACTTAACAATAGCTTATATTAATTTTGTACAATTCTTTAGCATCTTTCGAAATGGGGTCAGACAATAACGAATTGTACAAACCAGTGCGGAACGAACCAGAAGCATTAAGCCAAGATTTAATATCTTCGCTTCGAACACATTCTGCCAGGATGTGGTGCACATTATCGATGAGCTCACAACTCTGGCAGAGTGGTGATAGTACTTTACGCATCAGGTGGGCGAACTTTTTACATGGGATGTGTCCTGAGAGTAATCTCATTCCTGTGATTGCTTCCCGACGGCAAATCATACTGTCGTCAATCCATGGTGACCGCAAGGGATGTGGCTGAATCGTTCTGTACCATATTCCTTTTGTTTTAGAACACTCATCAAAGTATTCCTTCCAATGCGAGTAATAGCTATTTTTAAATACTGATCATACATCCAAGTAAGTTGGTAAAATATTAATAGGAGCACCTTCGGAGGATCCTTCTCTTGCTAAAAGATCAGCTCTTTTATTCCCAGTTATACCTATATGAGAAGGGATCCATTGTAAAACAATTACTTTGTTCTTTGCTTTGAAATCTAGTAATTGCTTCAAATTGTAGGCTATCGGTATTTCTCGAAAAGTCGAGGCACATCGAGCTACGTGTTGAAGAGCACTTTTTAAATAGGATAAAATAACAATCTTAATAGACTCAGTTGATTGCGCAGATGAGAAGGCCTCTGCAATTGCATAATTGAAATATTTTCATCAATTTGAAATTTCATAAAAGTTTTGGAATTTGACTCAAAAAATGCGGCTCCTAAATAATTCCCAGCTTTAGATCCGTCAGTAAGATCCGTTAGTAAAACCAGTAACAGTTTTTTGAGAAATAGTGTTAGATTTTACAACAAAGTCCCAAAGGATATTACCGATTTGCCGGATTGTGAATTTAAGCGCCATGTCAAGCGGGTTTTGGTGTCAAAAGGCTATTATAGAGTGGATCAATATGTGAACGATGGTGATGTCTGGAATTGACTCATCTCTGTGCATCCATTAAAAACGTTTGTGAAATTTACTATTATATAGAATATATTATTATTCTAAATATTATATATATTTGTTAAAAAGATAAACCAGATCGAGTTTCTTGCCGGTTCTTCTCGATGACTGGGTTGTTTTCCGAACCGGTGGTAGTTTTGACGTTCATGAGTGCCTTCTTAGGGCCTAAATTGAATAAAGTGTTTTGAATTTGAATTTGAAAAAGTGTATATTTTAACAAAATTTTGATAATATTTATTTATATAAATATCTTTAATAGACAAATATCTTTTATTTTAAGAACATCATATTGACGCTTTGGCTTCCAAATACCATCTACATTTATTTTAATTATATTGTGCAAATCAATGTTATCGACCCAGGTGTGTACAGTGAACATTTCATGTTTTATACTTATTTGAATTGGAGTATTTTTATATTGAGAAAAAATAGAAACTAATAATGGTCTTTTTCTTTTACGCCAATAGAGTGATTGAAAAGGGGTGGACAGTTCTTCTGATACTGGTCAGTTCGTTTTTTTCGAATGACTTAAATTTAAATAGAATTTTGCCAGCTTAATATTGTCTCCTAAGATGTAACGGACATATGCTCAAATCGCTTTCCATAAACATAGATTGGAGTACTTTCAATGAAACCCCCGATAATTCTCATGGCCTGGTTTTGGATTTTTCAAGTTTATAGAGGTTAACCTGAGCACTAATATCATAAAGAAAGCTCGCATAGTCAATTCGACTGCGTGCAATATTGAAGTATAAACGAACTAAATGTTATGGATGAACACCCCAATTAAAAGCGGCTAATGCTTTGAAAACGTCTAGAAACTTAGAGCTAAATTCTGCAACTGCATTGATATGTTCACCCCATTTTATGTATGATAAAGGTAGCGATAATTGTGGAAGCGCCTGTTATAGACGCATGTATTCAAGATAACGTCAGTCTCAAGTCGTATGTTTACGTTTATCGTTGTTTTTCAGTGTTCACGGTGAAATCTCAATATCATAATGGTTAATAAAATTAAATATGTTGCTTGCAATGGAAAAAATAAAATGGTTTGAAATGAATTATTTTATTTATAAAGAATATCATCGGGCACATTATTTTCAATAACAAAATTGTCTGGCAGTGATAAACTCATGTTTTTAATAGCGTTAAAATGTAACCGAAATTTTTTTTCCTAAAATTAATTATAAATCAAAATTTTTACCTGTAAAGGTGTGATGCGCATTAAAAAATACAACGTTAACCGGCTACCAGGTATCCTGAATCCTGTTTGGAAGGGCATAATATATCTTCATATTAAAGAACCAGCTTTCCTAAAATTCTCGTTTTTCCAACGTTGCTGGCTCTTGTACTAAGGTGTCGCAAAAAAGTATAGTTACGTTAACTACAATTTTTTGTTTTTCGTTTTCCTGGAGAGCCCCTTGCGTTTTATGGGACAAAAAGTATCCTAAATGTAACCTTGGAATATTAGTTATTACTGTGTCAAGTTTCGTTAAAATCGGTTCAGTACTTTCAGTGTGATGCGTGTTCACAGGGACAGAAAGACAGACAGACAGACAGACAGACAGACAGACAAAAATTATAAAAAGATTATTTTTGGCTTCTATATCGATAACAAAGTCTACCCCGATCAAAATTTTCAAAAAATATTTAATGTACAGATTTGACCTTGCTACAGTTTTATTATAGTATAGATTTAGCTCCATATAATCATAATTATAAAAAAATATAATGCAAGTCACATAATACCTTTTCAGATTTTATAATTAACTATCTCACCCGGCCACGTACTGATGTAGCTAGCTTATTATATATTTAATTTAAATTATGATAAAATATTTACAGAATTAAAACGTGGCGCCATCTATGAGATATCTATAACAGTCGATCCTACAGTTTTCTGTCAAACAACCAATTTGAAGCGTCATCTGTTAGAGAGACCTTACAATTAATAACAATAACCAACATTGACAATCATTTAATTTGTAATCAAAAATATTGAGGCCATTAATAAAAATATAAATTATCCTATCTCTCAAGTTGGATAAGTTATACATAAATGCCAACTTTTAGAAAGATCGGTTGAATAGTTTCGGATGTCATCGTGGACAAACAACATGATACTGGACTGTTATAATATAATATTACTTGTGAGAAAGCATTCTCTAATATCAACTCATAGTTTAAAAAATGAGTGCGTGTAACCGTCACACGCGATTGAAGTAAACCTTTTTAAATATTTTTGATTTTGTCAAGAAATGGTTTAAAAACAAAACAACCGAAAAATTTTGAAAAAATAATAATAAAAAATATTAAATTGCATAATAATAAAAATCGTACAATCGAATTAATTATGTATTATATATGGACGCGCGAACGTGCTGCCATTTAGTTTCAATGTAAGCAAGTAACAGATTAAATCAAAGCTTCATTATCTGTAGTGCCATCAATCAGCTAATTCGGAACTTAAAAAACACAGAAAATATTATTAGCAACTCTTTGTTATAAAGTAAATAAAATATAGAAAAGTACGAACAGATTACTACAGATAAGTAAAAAATTAAATTAATTATGATTTAGTAGAAGTTTTGGTTATGTTTAATTATTATCTAACCGGATGATTCAGAAACGTGACGCCATATTGCCGTAACGGACTTCCGTTGCATTGTCGCGCCTAAAACGCCTTTATTTCAAAAACCCCATTATCTATTAATGGTATAATCTTAAAGTATAACATCGAGTGCGACCTTGGTTTATAACATCGTCAACTTGACCAATTAGTTCACCATGACAGGATAATTAGTTAACAAGCTGTGAATTATCAACCTCCGGCATCTTTATTTACCAGTCGCGCTCTCAGCCGACAGGCTCGTGCAACCCCACGAGATCATCTTTGTGATTTATTATATAATTCACAATTCCATATATAACATCTTGTTCCAGCTAATGTATAAACTAAACTCCACTCTTTCGTATTTGTAGTTAAGTCCGTCTACTTTTGAAATATCGTTTACAAAAAATTAGGTATATTTTTGAAGTGTAACTTATTTTAGAATGATGTTAATTGGATCTTATGAAACAAAAATGAGATAGCTGTAAATGTATATATGAGTTTTGGGTTGTGACAGAATGAGATATATTATTAATGTACTTGAAATATATATATACAAAGAGAGGGTGAGAGAGAGAAACGTTGAAATTTATAGCACATTATTTTCTGTAGGATCGTAGCGAATATCATGAACTTTTAAAAATTATTCTATGTTTTGTATTATTAACATTGTTTTTATATTAAAATATTAGAAAATCATCCCTAAAACTAATATTTACCACATCCCTACTTCATTCTCTTAAAAATTTATCAGAATACTAATTTTCACTTCCCACACTCACTCAATAACACAATACAACTCACACTCGTTTTTTTTTGCTTTCCCTACAATTTTAGGTTATTTTAATATAGACATTTCAAAAGCATCGCCAATATAATAAGTATTATTTTTCCTCTAATGTTTCCTCTAATTCAAAATATCCAGTATATATACCAGTTAGGTTACAACGCGGTATGCCAGTGTTATATTTTTTACATGGAGTTGTGAACCTATGGTCTCTAATCCTTTGAAAATTCGTAACGTACTATGAAAAGTGTTGCGGAAAACCCTGCAATAATTACTGTTATAAACCACAGAGTATAAACTATGATTAGTTGTGTATAGAATATTATTATTCATTTCAAATTATCTTTAAAAGTGTATTGCACGTTTGAGCACGTGATTAAAGGACTGCGTTACGCGCATCGCAACGCCTCGCGCCTTCTTACTATATTATACCTTGACACTCAGAATGCATTGCGGCGTACTTGAGAAACGCCCTTGTACCTGAGAAGCAGCGCAATAAACTTTTTTTTAACATAATAACAATAATAGAAAACTAATCGCTTTAAACACTGTTTCAGAGACAATACAGATGATATAATAATCTATATTTATTTTTCACTATAATAAAACTGTAACGATGTAATCTGTACATTATTTTTTTTTTAAATTATAATCGGGATAGATTTTTTTATTATCAATATAGAAGCCAAAAATAATCCTTTTACAATTTTCGTATATCTGTCTGTCTGTCTGTGCCTGTGAACACGTATCACTCTGAAATTACTGAACCAATTTTGACGGAACTTCGCACAGTAATAACAATTGGAACGAGCTCAAAGAGCTATCTTAAAGGTTATGTATAAAAAGCCTTTTCTATACCCTACCACTACATTATATTCTGAGTGTAAAGTTTTATCTGTAAGAGGTTTATTTGTACTCCATACAGATTTATTTAAGCATGCTATGTTATCCTTCACCTCAACCTTAAATGTAAATCGGAGACGTGGCCGTGTTTGTAAAGTAGAACCCCACCGGACTGCTCTTGCAGCACGACATTTTTGTATCCTAGGTTCCCGAATCTATAATAAGATTAACAAAGTTATTTATATTTTTGGTCGACCCAAGTACACTCTAAAAAAATTGATCAGTAAGTGGCTCTACTACTTAACGTACACAGAAGTTGAAGATCTCCTTAAACCATAATATGCAGCATGATAGTCCTTAGGTACATTGAGACACACACAGACATGTACACTCTTCACACACGCATCCTATACACTCATACACACACGTACACTTAAACACACACACATACACACACACACACATAAACTAGCACACAAGTATTTTGTATTTTATTAAATTATATCAAAATCTAGTATGTGCTTTTAAATTCATACGGTGGGCGTTGACATCTGTGATACAGTTCAACACTAGTACAGATGTCAACGATAATTACTATTGGTACGATGATAAACTGGTGTACTTAATACATAGGTTATTCAATTAAATTCAGTGTCATAGATATTAAGTAACTATCTTTGCTATTTGCTTTGTTTTAAAAAAATATATTATTATATTATTATTATTAACTAATATTACAAGGTTACACCTAGAACCTTTTTGTCCCATAAAAAGAAAGGGGTCCCCCCAGCAAAGTTAATGAAATTCCTGACGGATTTTGGTAAATCTTCTCTGTGCATTAGCAGACAGATTAGCAAAAAATATAAAATATACTTAATCTCCCTATGCTACTTAAAAAAAAATGATCGTTGTGTTCCGAACTGACGCATCCGTCAGTGCGTATAATGTACAGTACATTATAACTGAGCTACGGCTACATGATATTTCTACTTCTATTTATCAATCAGTTAGAGAAATAGAAGCACAAAATTAAATAAGTAGGCTAAATCCTATTGATAAATATGTGTTTGTATATTTGTCATGAGGTATTTTTTCCTCTGATTTTCAAACCATAACGATTCTAAACAAAGTTTACTTCAATAATACCATGTCGACAAAGTTGAAAATATGTGTAACCGAAACTGATACGTATATTTTGTTACATTTATTTTATCGTATGAAAAATGTTTGCTAAACAAAGGTGACTAGATTTTATCCTAAAACATAGACCTACATAATAGTCACATTGCATCGTAGAAGATGAATCTCAATTAAATTTCTGTTAGAACGTGTGTTAAAGTTCTGTCAGTACGTGTTATTTCGATATTTAAAAAAAATAGTTTCCTGAATATTCTTGACTCTTGAAGTAGGCTCTACGCGAATATTGAACGGGCGCGAAGTTAAGCGCACAGGAGCAACTCAAGGGGTAATGGGAAGATATTTATCGGCATGTAGGTTAGTTTTTATCTTAATTGAACGCGGTAGGTGATGCTCCGAACGGGTTCTAGACTTATTTTAAAATATTTTTATCATACCAACAGCGTATATGTTTGCGTGAGTCCCTGGATAGTTTGAATTCACACATGGGAGGGGTAGATATCGTTGCAATCAAGTGTTTAGGTTTATTAAGATATTTTGCGTTTATAAATACGACTGAAACCGCCAATAACGGATTTGGTGCAGATGAAGTTGCACGGATCAGCTAGTCCACAATAAAACTATAAAGGTGACCGTGATTCGATCTGTATATTTGTTACATTATAACGATTAAACTTTTCAACCAATCTCAATGAAAGTTGGTATACATTTAGCCTAGGTGTTCTAGAAATGTATAGGCATTATCCTGAATACGTCACAAAACACACGATGAAATCGTCGGATGATGCTACTTCTATATATATATTAACTAGACAAAGCGGAAACTGAAAATTGTAAATGTAACAAATAAATAAATGCAGTAAAAACAAACGAGTCAATACCACATAAATAAGCAACATTTACACTGTAACATACATATAACATATTATTAATATATAACATTCCAGCTGACCCGGCCACGCGTTGCTATGGCTTACTTATTACACATTGAAATAAAAAAAAAGAAATTCAAAATTAAAACGTGGCGCCATCTATGAGTTAGCTATAATAGTCGGTCCTATAGTTTTATGTCAACAAACTAATTTAAAGCGCCATCTGTTCAAAATTGATGAAACATACAATTAATAATAATAACCAACATTGACAATAATTTAATTGGTAATGTAAAAATATTGAGGTTCTTAATCGAAATATAAATGATCCTATCTTTCAAGTTAGAGCAAATTATACATAAATGCCAACTTTCATAAAGATCGATTCAGTAGTTACGGAGTTTAAGAAAAAATACATAAATATTAATGAAAAATAAACTATAGGAACACATATATACATACTGGATATCATATAGTCGCTACTTTTCTTCATTTATTGTGGAAGTGAATAGATCTATTTACATAGTTATAAAATGTGTTTAAAACTAAAATATATTATAACATTTAATATTGATTTTAATGCGAAAACCTGTTAAGTCCGGATTCGGTGACACGGATAGACTAGACGCTAAATGAACTTTTAAATTAACTAATAATGTGTCATGCATCCTGTTATTCCACAAGAGTTAGGTATTCCCATTTTACTGCACATTATTCTAAAAATAGAGGAGACTGTGATTTCTTCAACGTGATTCATTTGCGCATTTTTACCATTAAAGTTACGTTATTCATTCATTTAAAGTTAAGACTATTTCGAGGTAGCAAAATATTAATTACATTCGAAATTAGTTCTACAAATAATATAGGTAAATTGAGAATCACTAAAACCAAGTATCAAGTTGAAAAACTGTCACCAAGCATCTGTTGATGTGTCTGATATCTGCACTTGAAGGCCAGTCCCCCTCTAGGTGTATTTACCATCTCAGACCATATCGTCATTTAACATCAGATGAGACTGTGGTCAAACGATAAAACTTATAAAATACTAGCTGTGTCCGCGACTTCGTCTGCGTGGAACCTAATGCAAAAAAATAGTCTCGATTACTTTAGATATTATTTATGGATTATATAATATCCTGTTTTTGTAAGAGATTGCTTTTTATTTATGATTTTGAAACATTCTTCATTAGTGCTCCGCTCTTATTGGTCTTAGGGTGATATATATATCGATAAATGACCTATCTAACATTGAAAGAATTATTCAAATCGGACCAGTAGTTCCTGAGATTAGCCCATTAAAGTAAACAAAATAATCAGCTTCATAATATTGGTATAAATAAATAATTTTAGTACGAATGCATATTCTTTAAAATATATGAAGCTACTGTCATGTATCTATATATGTCAGTAAAACAGTCGCGCGTGGCACAAAAACAAACCGTATGTGTATGTAGCACATAATTGGAAAATTGGTACAAACAAGCATGACTTATTGTTTCCTGTGTACTACTTTAAGTGTATGATGTATGGTAATCAGCATGTACAAGAATACACGGTCTTCAATTTCATTTAAGTTTTAATTTACCTGTATACATCATTGTTAACATATACTTGTGAACCAAGAAATCAAATGTTTGAAGTCAAAAATACTTAAATCAATTTAGGCCCTTAGGAGGCGCTCATGAACGTCAAACTACCATCGATTCGGAAAACTACCTAGTCATTGAGAAGAACCGGCAAGAATCTCGATCTGGTTTATCTTTTTAATACATTTACAATACATTACACCTTACAATAGCTTTTAGTGGATTCACAGAGTAAGGTGTCAATTCGAGTCATCGTTCACATATTGATTCACTCTATAATAGCTTTTTGACTCCAAAACCCGCTGGACATGTAATCCGGTGAAGCTGTTAAGACCTTGCTAGGTCAAAAGCTTAATCAGTTCGAGAATAAAATAAAATAAAGTAAATTTAAAAAAAAAGTATTAACCGACTTCAATATCAATCAAAAACCCATAAGGCACTAAAAAGCGGAAAATAAACAGTTTATCAAATTTACCAAATTAAATAAAACATATGAATATGTGTGCTACCTAGAGATGTATTGGAAGTCGGTGCCAACCGAAATTTCAAATTTGTTCCAGGTAGAAATGTATTACAGAGACGCGAGAGTGGACTTAAACTTTGTACCTATGTAGATGATATGATTTTCGGTTCGCACCGACTTCCAATACATCTCGAGATAGTACACATATTCATATGTTTTATTTAATTTGGTTAATTTGATAAACTATTTATTTTCCGCTTTTTAGTGCCTTATGGGTTTTTGATTGATATTGAAGACGGTTAATACTTTTTTCTGAAAATTTACTTTATTTGAAGTCGGTTAAAAAGAACCCGCTGGACATGGCGCATAAACTTACAGTCCAGCAAATCAGTAATATGCTTTGGGACTTTGTTGTAAAATCTAAACCTATTACGTAAAAAACTGTTACCAGTTTTACAGGGTTTGAAACGTAAGACTAGCAGTTTGTAAAAGTTTCTAGTAAAGATCATGCCGGTCTTTTACGAAATGCAGTTTTTTAAAGGTTTCGCGTTTTGTTCTGTATTTATTTCAGGTAGCCGTTGTTGCTCTAATATGTGTTTCAATCGTAGACTTGTGCCTGTGAGCAATTGAACGTTGTTTGCTGTGGAAATAAATTTAGTTGTACTCACTAAGAGAACTGAAATAAATTCACTATTGCACGGTCACAGTATTGCTACGCTAAGCTACTTACACCTTATGCACGTTACTAGTATTCCGCTTCTATATTTCTTCCTTCTGCTTTTCTTCGTATTCGCTTCCGTGTCCAGAATAGAACAGAAGTCGCGCTGTGACACGCTTATATATACCTAACAAAAGGAGGGTAGACGTTTCTGAAATACTGTCACAATTTAATTTGTGACACTGATAGCGTTTTAAAAGAAGATTCTTCACCCTTCAAGACCTTTTTATGGTTTATCGGTGGATTTAGGTTAAACTTGTGCTTTTTCCCCACGCATCGATGACTCATCGTTTTGTTTTATTTATTACACAAGTTTGATCGTGATGTATGGAAAGTACTCTAACATTATTTAAGTGTTTAATCAGTGTCCACAGATAGTGTAATTTTTTTATACACATCGTAATAGTAAGTTTTCAAGCGCGGATCCGTTGTCTGTACTACAGAGAGCGAGAGTTTAAATAATAACCTCTAGGAAATCTTATAAAGTGTGATGGTCTGATAACACGACTATCCAAAATAATTTTCGTTCGTTGTCCTAAAGTTTATTTTATGATTTTTCGGTTAATTATGCACAAAAACGTAACGAAAATACTTTTTTTAACAAAGTTTACTTTTGTGATAGTTATAGTAACAACACTTATTTTTGATTATTTTTTATAAATTGTAATACATCAAAAAATGCCACGCGATTAGAGTGGGGTTTTTGACGTTCACATAACACCGCTTGATAGCACTCGAGTGGTAAAATTAATTTCTATCACTATATTTAAGGTTGGTATCGAGGTGAGAAGAGGTCCATAAAATTGACTATACCAAGGACCACGTCAATGACTGCTACTTTTGAATTGTGAACCCCAGTAAAAGACCATAGAGGGCATGGGCTGCAGGATGATATTAAAAGTGCATATGGTGCATGCTCATTTAGATCAATTTAAAAACAACATGAGAGCGTATTCAGAAGAGCAAGGAGAACGTTTTCATCAGGACATTATGAGCTTCGAACAACGATATCAAGGCCAATACAATGAAGACATGATCAGAGACTATATTTGGGGTTTATTGAGAGGAAGTATATATGAACATAAAATAAAAAGTAAAAGCGTGCACTTTTAAGTTATTTTCCACTTTTTTGTAAGTTATTTTGATAGTAAATCTTAATAAAATAATAAACATATTTATTTGAATGGTTTCATTTTTTATTAAAAATGAAAACCACAGATGTTGAAAGATATCCTTCAATCGGTCTAAGTACAAAAGTAAATTTTTACATCTTTATATATAATTTTTTTCTGTACGTGTGTATGTCACTGAACTCCTCCTAAGCGACTGGACCGATTTTGATGAAATTTTATGTGCGTGTTCCAGTGGATGTGAGAATGGTTCAGATTCACAATTGCACCCGGTAGGTGGCGCTGCGGTTGGATTTTAAGGTTTTTTTTTTTAATTATTAAAGCAGGACAACGTTCCCAGGGATCGCTAGTGTCATTTTTTTCGTGTAATTACGATCTAAAATATCCAAATTTTATGGTCTAAAGTCAAAGGCAAATGTTGTGTTGACCCGTGTAATATTCTCATTTTGTTTTTCATTTGCTATATATAATTTTTGTATGTATATTTTATTTCAAAAAATCATTACAGCTATTTCAAATGACTCTAATAATAAAAAATAAAGAAGTAAATATAAACTGTTGCGTTGGTATTAATAAACTCAATGTAATTCCAATTAGTATAAAACGGTCACATTTGTAGGGGCCTTCTGCCCAATAACCACAAATTAAATATAACTTTTACGTGATACATCGCGAACTACGCATTACTTGTAAACGTCTGACACCTACGCATTGCTCTGTTTACATGTATCCTATGTTGACGTCACGACTGTCATTACGTTACACAGATATCATGTGGGGATGTGGGGATAATATAAAATATGTGTGTAAAGCGTGAAGAAAAAATGTCGTATCCCGTCAAGTATATTGCGCACATAAGGAGCTTGAGATTTAGCACAATTAAAGTTCATATGGATAAAGTATAGATAGATAAAATCTATTGATGGTATATATTAGAAATACGTTAAATTATTTAAAAACATTCATAGCGTACTTTCCAAATAAACGTTAAACACATGAAAATTAAACGCATTTAGTGTATGCTCAAACATTCGCTTTGAGATGATCACTGAAAAATATATGATATGTTTTGCAATAAATGAGAAACTAATCTAAAATGATAGATATATTATTACACGCTCGATGCTAATGTAATAGATCAAAATTAAAAACAAAACGTATGTATGTACCTATGCACACAAGTAAGAAGTTATATTTCCTTAACTTAAAAATATTAATTGCAATTTATAACGTATTAATTTAAAAATAATTATTATCTTTAAAAGGCTGATACATTATTGTTCTATATATCTGAATACAAAATCAAGTAAAATGCCAAAAGGAAGTAGAATAAACAATTTATCAAATAATAATAATACAAACTGATATTTACCTCAAATCTATAAACTCAGTCAAAGAAGCAAAATTTCAAAAATATCATCAAGAATTAATTTTATAGAGGCACACTGTTTAACAAAAGAAACTCAATAACATTCTGTCTTAAAAAATAATGAATTACGGACGAATTTATATCACTGGACGACAATTGGTTTATTTTGATACTAACATTTTAACATTTTCATCAACAAAGGAATAGTTATAAAACCTGTAACAATTTAACAAGTATATTACCAAGTATAACCTGTAACTGTGACCTGTAAAAAATATTCAACAAGTTAACGAATTGTAGAAACTTACGATAGTAAATTGTTAATAAAGTAAGTATCAAAAACATTTTTTCAAAGAAAAAATTGAGTTCTAGTAAAATAAATATTAGGTAAGTATTCTTCGCATTCGAATATCTGCACATATCAATTTTCCCGATGACCGGCTAAAGGTTAGGAAAGTAGAGGGAGGTGCCAACTAGTGGCGATTTATAGTTAAAATAATATCACAAAAAAAAAACCATGAATAAACAAGTATGTGTGCCAATCGTAATGGTGATTGATCAACCTTCATTATTATATACAACAATCGTTCCAAATTTGAAATTTAGTTTTACAAGGTCATGAATAAGCACGGAGATCGTAATATAAATAAATCTCTTTGCTAACACTTTTGTGTACCAAAATAGTTTTCTATATTTTAATCCAATGCGGTGTGTATTTACACGAAATTTCGATTATGGAATACCAAGTATTGAATGATTTTTTTTTATTGAATTCGACCAACTTCTTCTGCCCTCATTTTTTCCTTGCATTCATTGAAACGACCTTTGCATGAAACCGAGATAATCTGCATTATAAAATTGTCAGATTTACTCATTTTTAAGCGTCGATGGTTTAGTTGCCAGCGTGTTCCGACACAGCGCCGATGGACGTAGGTTCGAATCCTTGCAACTGAGTGGGAGCGCGCGGTGAAAAAAAGACATTGTGATAAAACTATAGCATCGTGGTAGGATTTTTTTGACGCCAAGCCCCTGTTGTTGTGTTCTTGCAGCTGCACTTGAGAGTCAGTCCCCTCTAGGTTCGATGTGTTTACTATCTTAAACCACGTCGTTATTTAATATTGTATGAGATTGTGGTCAAACGCTAAAACCTATAAAGTATAAAAAAGACAGCGCGACCAGAAAGCTACGTTAAAATTGGTTTTACTTAAAGGCACCTAATGGTTCCCACGACATTTCCTTGTAACTCTTATGGTTTCGAATTTCGAAGTTATATATATATGTGTAATAATGACGTATTTCTGTATGTAACAACACTTTAAAACATTGATTTACAACCTGAACATTTTTTCTAGTTTTGTTTATACATACATCAAGAATTGTAGTAAAACTAAACATTACTGACAAAGAATACTTCTCTCGAAAGGAATTCGCATAAATTTTTGAATACTATTTTCGTTTTGCACTGGTTTTGTGTTTTTAACATGAATATTACGAAGATAAAAGAAAGCTATAAACTGAAGAATTTGTATACGTAATATAAATTCCTTATATATTTCTATTTCAAATAAACTTTGCAACAAAGTCTTATAATTATATAATATATTCAATGAAATTTCATCACAAAGCTGCGTTAACATCGGCTCAAAGCAACATTTCAAATTATACATACATGTAGCGAACATTTTCAATTATTTTGTTCTTGTATGTTTTTCACATGAATTGCTCTTGAAAAAGGCTAGCTGGTACCGACGACTTAATCCTTGAGATTTTATTGTTTCGTATAAGCGTAATTAGCATGGATAAGATTAGGATGGATAAGATGGACAAACACTTCCGTTTACACTGATGGGTATAGATGTATAATATATTTCTATAGGTAGAAATTACAAGGGATAACGCATTAAACATAGAAATAGGACAAATATGTTCAGCCATTTCTGAGATTAGCATGGATAAGATGGACAAACACTTCAGTTTACACTGATGGGTATAGATGTATAATATATTTCTATAGGTACAAATGACAAGAGATAACGCATTAAACATAGAAATAGGACTAGTTCTCAATACCTAAAGTGGTAACACAACGATAAAAATGTTGTAATTGGTGAAATGTATAAACATGAATATTATAAGGGCTCGTGAGACAATGAAATTTTTTTTTCGTCACTACGATTTCACAGATGATATATGAAGACCTTTTTTTTACGTGGGGAAATCCCTTATGGATACACCACCCTCTCGGGGGAGAGGGTGGGTTATGTCCGACTGGCACGGACTAAAACCTTACGATGACATATGAAAACCTACTTATATTTTAGAAGTAATAATTATCATCCGACATACATAAGCCATATAAAAATGCATAATGTTCATATGGCAGATTATTAAATCTTTATATATAATAATTTAGAGGGGTATTCTGAGGACGCTCGAAAGTCTTCCTGGCTCAAAAATTTATATATATAATTTTTTTTTTAATATATTAATGAAATTGTTTGCCTTCAAGAAAGAAAGGACTTTTTCTTCTTATTGAAACTTTTTGATATTGTTTTGACATGTTTGACATATTTCAATAAAACATCAGTTATCACAATTAATCAATTCCATTCGTATCAATGTCATTGTTTAGGAATTCATGTAGTTCTGGTATGCATACGAGGACATAATGTGATCCAGGGTAATGAAGCTGTTTATCTTATGGCTAAGGAAGCTATTCAGACTGGATATTTCGATCACTATAAAACTTATGTTCAGGATTTATCCTCCACAAACAAAACTGCCAACCCAATTACAGGCAAATCATATGTTTCCATTCAGAACAACATTTCTGGTAAGCCATGGTCATATAAGTTTCGTGATTGTTGCAAGTTTGCTGCATCTACTATCTGTAGACGTGTGCTCTCCAGTTAATCTTGCAGAGCTCAGAATCAGGGACAACTGAATATGTGAATGTGGATTGGGTGAAGGCACTCTAGAACATATTTTTTTCAATTGCCCCATTTTAGTATAACATTATATGATATTTTACCTAACAATATACTACGTCAGTCTGATTTTAACAAAGGTATGTATTTTCTCCTTTGGCAATACTCTGATTAATTTTATGTGTTTTAACAAAATTAAACTGTAATGTGATTTTGGGTGGTTGCTGCAATGATTTGAAATAAAGGAATAAAATCCATAGCAATATTAATTACTGTTACCTTTACAAAAAAATGCGAGACACCATATATCTGAGCTTAACATGTCAACCAAAAAATTCGTTTTTATGTGAAAAAGAAAATAAATGGTACAATTACTAATTACAAATGACCAAAGTAATTAGATACAGGTTTCACGTATACTTTACAAATTCTTATTAAAACAGATAGCTAAATCAAAATGAAAATTTCATGGAGATAAAGTTTACTTTTTACAGTATGTTAGTTGATGGAGTTGGTTAGAAGGTAATGGGGAAAAAATCTATAAGAAGGTAAAATTATTGCGTTGCCGCTAGGATAGTAAATGGGGCGCGGAGGTGAGGGCTAGAGGAGCAACCTAGGGGATACCGGGAAGACATTTCTTACCAATATATATAGGATAGTTTGGAATCACAATTGGACTCGGTAAGTGTCGCTATGATCGGGTTCTAGGTTTTTTAAGATTTTTGCGTCTGGAAATAAAATTGGAACCGGTAATAACCGATTTGGCGCAGACGAAGTTGCGCGGGTCAGCTAGTTACTAATAAATTCAAAACAGCGGTAGAGACATATCAGTTTATTCATAAAATAGAGTAATAATTGGTTTTAATATCTTTTTTTTTCTCTTTCTGTTAGTTTGTTAATTCTCATATTATTTTAGAATATGATTTTAAAGTAATAATTAGTTTTAGTATTTTATTTGTTTATCTGTTACAGTTTTTTTTTGTTTTCATATAATTTGTATTAAATCTTTAAAATAGTTAAATATTACTTTTATTAAAATTTTATTTATTTTTGGAGCATGTCGTGGTTGTCTATAAATATTATAGACCTTGATATTTTAGTATATTTACTAACTATTTGTCTTGTTGATGACCCATAAAAATAATTCATTGTATAAGAAAAATAGCAGTAATATATCAAATACGCCGTGACTAACAGTTAACAAGACCGCTCCCGAATACTCTTGATTTAAAAATAAATCACGTTCATGATCATTGTTACAACAAAATCTAAATTAACAAGAAACAAAACAATGTAATATTTACGTACCAAAAGATAATATATTATCGTAGAGCATACGTATTAAGTTCAAATCAGAATAACAGCAGCCATCGATGAATATGTTTTGGATTCCACAGCTACTCAGATCATTAGGAAAATGTCCCCAAGCTGTCTGCGAGAATTTACCAACAAGTCGATGACATGTTGATACATTTATTTTCCTACCTACATTTATGGTAATACTACAGGAAGGATAAATGGGTATCATCTATATGCAGATGCCTTTTTGAAGAATAAATAAGTCATCAATGTTTATATATACATACACTGTGAAAAATATCTGAAACAAGAGTCAAAAAATCATTTAATTAATAGTGGAAGCGTACGAAATATAACTTGTTATTTTATCTTACATTTTTTTAATACATACATAAAGCATGCCATTTTTTAAGTAGATTGAAATTTATTTTTATTGAATATGCACATATTTACATATTTTATGGATGACATTTCTGAGAATATAAAATATGAACCATACGAAAATTAATGTTTGCTCATAAAGTGACAGTGATTCGTTTTAAATAACACTTAACAGCATGCGGTAGTTAAGAGAACGTCTTTCTACTTTTAACTGTTTTCACAATTCACCATAACAGTCATGATATATATGTATTATTGTAAATTTCTATTTTTATTGACTTTTGGTTAAATGAATTCGTTCTAAAAAACGATACGTCTGGAATAACTGTGAATAGGTACCACCTACGCACTTGTTAGCTTGTTGCAAACAGGGTCCGAGTAATTCCAGTCTATTCTTAGTTCCAGGCCGACATCCTTCATTAACCAATCGTAGCTCTGTTGGGGGCAACGCTATATATACTGGCATAATAATACGCGATACAGACTTTAAAGTTTATTACCAGCCTGTTTCTCACTGGTGGGTAAAGGCCTCTTCTTAAAGAAGGCAGACGTATACCCCACAGGCACGTGATTGAATTTTATTTGATGAGGATAAGTCAACTCGATGCATGTTCTATATATGTATTAAAATGACCAAGAAAAAATCGATTGTTATTATCGAGTCTCTTATTAAATATGTTACTTTATCCTATTTTAAGGTACATGTAATAAGGTCAGCTCAAAAAAAGGGTCGCCCAAGATAAAAAAAAAATACAAATGTCATGAAACATTGATATATATATAGTTTTTCTGGTCTCGGTAAATATTGTCTAAGCTGAAAATAATAAAGATTCCTAACATTTTAATTAGATATTTTGATTTCTGAAGGCTCAAGATCTTTA
Source organism: Antheraea yamamai (assembly GCA_036509395.1). Classification (NCBI taxonomy): domain Eukaryota; kingdom Metazoa; phylum Arthropoda; class Insecta; order Lepidoptera; family Saturniidae; genus Antheraea; species Antheraea yamamai. The sequence goes on from AP028438.1 coordinate 22,219,648, forward strand.
AATCTTTCAAAATAAAGCACTCTATATTTTGGGTGGTGGCTAACAAGTGGTGGGTATAGAAAAAGCCCTACCACAATGCTAGGTGTTTCAAATACAGCACGTGTTTCATCACGAGGTCTTCCTTCACCGAAGGCCCCAACTAGATCTCAACGATTCTAACCTAGAACATGACAGTCCATGATTCAATTATTTATCATTATATTAAGGTGTTTACTGTATCTAGTACGGGTTACGACAAGTATGCCATCTATTGTCACAACGAAGCAACAATACTCGCATTGCGATGCCTTTATCTCAAGAGTGCTGTTGGCAAGAAGCACTAAGAAGTCATGACCACTCAACCTAACTATACATGAATTAATATATTAGCACCGACCTCAGTTAAGACCATGTTTCTATTGTTCGCTGAATATAAATTTCTATATGATATAACAACCACTTTACTTAAAATATAATTGTATATTAATTAGTTACTTAAAAAACAGAAGACTACGTACGAGACCCAGCAAGCACCAATGAGACTTTCTACAATTTATCACATAAAAATTATTATTTTATGGGTTTGATTAAATCTCTATATATAAAATGATAAATATCTGCCGTTGTGCGCGCATCATGCAACAACTACTGGATTTTAATCATTTTTTTAGTTTTACTTCCTAGACCCTTGGTCTTTATCAAACAAAAATCACAATATCTTCATTTAATTTAGTATTTAAAATGTAGACAAAAACCAAATATTCAAAAAAGTTAAGAAGGTAGATTAAGATTGGTGATACAAGAAAAGACATGCTGATGTAAAAAAATGATATAGAAGTTTAAAGAAGCGGTTGATTTGAATTGCTAGAAAATCCCACATTTATATTAAATTAAATGTTTCATTTGATATTCATCACATCGCAGACCAATCATAGATGGACAAAGTATTTACTGATAATTATTATTTCAGACAAAAAACATAATTTATAAAATAAATTTTAATTAAATTAGAAAACAATTATTGCTCTAAGGCTTGTTTATGTTATGTTAAAAAATAAAATGTAATAATTTACAGGCTGATAACAATCAACACATGCAACAGCATGTTCTCGCTACCGTCATTCACGCATGTTTATGTCAGCACGTCTCTATTAGGATTTATATTTTTATCTTAATAATATTAGCTGTCGCGCGTAAATCATTCTTCTTCAATTACTATTCACATACACACTGATAACAGATCACTCGTGATTAGAATGGTTTATCAGGTAACGTACAAGTGTGAAAATTTAATAACAAGGACTAATTATATATTTAGCAATTTAGCAATTAACCGGCTCGATACTAGTTTTAGCATAGAGCAAAATCTAATTATGGGACGCCGTTTGCTCGCTTCGTTTATATAAGTACTAACTGACGATATGAATTAATCTCAACAGACCATTTCATTTAAATTCCTGCCACATATCTACCTACTCACAATATGATAACCAGAAGCACAAAAAACGCATTATTTCTTTGTACTATAGAGACGGCCGCAGAAGTTAGCTTTGTATGGCAACGCCGCTGCAAAAACAACTAAATATTGGCTTCAAGATAACTAATAATATATCAATCTTTAGCAAAAATAAAACATTGTACAGATAAGTATACAGAGAAACACGCAAATTTTAGCTGATACTACATACTCTGCGTCAGCGATGTTTATTGTAATAACAGATAAAATACATTCAAAAGCTCAAAAGCAACAATATATTATGCTTAAAAAAATTCATAGTAAAAAATATTATGTTAAAAAATCGTTTGCTTCCTTCTTCATGTGTATGTACACCGCATCGCTCGCGCAACTTTACACATCATCGTATGTGTCTTGCTTATTAAATTGTTAGTTTCTTAAAACTTTAATAACTGTTTATCAAATGAAGATACCGTGATTTATATCTTTTAGATAAGGATTAAGTGTCTAAGATGTAACACTGACAAAAAAATTGATCGATACGTATTCAGTACTTTTTTATAATACGCACACAACAATAGTTCTCTATCATTCTGTTTATGTGGATTATGGCTAGCACACATTCTTTTCTGCTATTGTTTTGCTGTTGCAACATGCCTGATTTAGGGGACTGTCACATAATTATAAAGTATAATCAGTTGACACTAAATTTACGATCTACGGATGTGTTATTCATAATACAAAATACATATCGCAAATTTTCCTTTAAATATGCGAGTATGGATATTAAGATATGAAAATTGAGTCAGACTACACCACAGCTATCATACATGTATGTAACATCCACAGTGACTAGCATAGATGAATCAGACGGGGCGATAAGGACTTGTATTCGACGGGGTAGCGACTACAATATACAAAGTGTTAAATGAGTTACGGTGACTCATTTATTTTGTCGCATTTTGGTATCAGCCAGTATACGTCTAACAATCTTCAGTTTAAGTATCATTATTATAAAAATTTACGTTTAGTCATAAGTGATCTCTGGGAAGAATCCGTATAATTCGATAACAAAGAGAATACTTATAAAGTGGTGGGAAATCTGATTAATAAGTCGTCTTTTCTTTTTTAAAATCAGCTACAATTTACCTATTCACTTTTTCTTAGTTTTAATAAAATAATAAGAAGTTTGTATCACTAAAAAATTGCTCACGTATTATTATGTCACCTTGTTCCTCGCATATTAGCAACGAATACTCTACAGCCAAGACTAGCTGTGCCCGCGACTTCGTCAGCGTGGAAACCTTATGTAAAAACAGTGATTAACAAAGTCATCTGAATTGAACGTATGAAGTCCATTTACTTATCTACTTTTCTCTCGTGTTTAAGTCGCTTCATTATTAAAATTCCACCATTATTTATGATTATTAATGAAACAAAGACTAAATTGTACTCGAAGATATGCTTTATGATTTTCTTGAAAAGGTTGTATCATGAACGTAGTACTTTAGTAGCGATGCGTGTCCAAACAAACAGACGGACAGACATTTCTAAACATAATTGAAATGTATTTTATTACTTATTCCTAGACATCTGCAACAATTATTTACAAATATCTAAGCGGATACGTTAGATTCATATTATATGTATAGATATACATAGATAGAAAATTACTAGCATTATCAAATACGAAATCATTACAAAATGCTTGTTATGACTTCAGTGTTCCAATCAAGATGCGCGCTCTCTTGTTATAACTTTTTATGATATAAGAAGTTTATATGGCATTTTAAAGTTAATGTTCAATTATTAAATCTCGCCTTCATGCATGCAGAATAACCAAGCTATATTACGTAAGACTTCACTAATATTACATAACATACAAAACATAAGATTATGAATAAAAACGACATTACAAAGAGTAAGATCTCACCAAAACCCACTACCACTTCTATATTTTTAGATGTTAATTCTCAATAATAATAGGTAATCAGAATCAATTGGTATTTTTATTTTTGATCTTGCACCTGATTGTTAAGTGGCGTTAAGTTAAGCGGTCAGTATTATATATTTTATCCAATGAACGGAGTTTTTGGCGGAATCTTGGAATGTCATGTAATGGATTTTATATGTTATTCATAATCTTGCGTTATTTGATGCTATACTTTGTAATATTGGTGGTGTTCTCGTAATATAATTTGGTTATTTAGTATACCACGGAGCATGGATTCCGACTTGCCACAAAAATCCCTGGAAAATTCTATCAATAGGACCACCATCTTGTTAGAACATTGAAATAATCGCAGGAAACTTGGCAGTTACATTACCTACTCGATAATGGCAGTAATAATCTACCAGAAGCTGGTTGCCAAAAATAAAACTAAAAAAAACAATGAACGCACCTGAACAAAACTCAGTAGTTCGTAACTAGTGATAGAGTACTAGTACACTAGTAATAGAAAATACTTATTGAGATAATTGGAGAAATAAAAAATAGGTCGTCATTACTTTCCTACGTCACACTAGTGAGTTGAATATTATAGTGTATTCAGCAATAAGTGATTGTAGTTTGCATAAGAAAGCATATCTAATAGAGCACGCGAGGGGCAGACGAAGCGTGACTGCAGACGTTCGTAGCCCTTACTTTAATCATCCATCGTTAACGACTCACTTTCCACAAAATACGTAGTCTCCTAACGATTTCTATTCGCCGTAGGTAGCTATCAATACCTCATGGAGCTGTTTTCTTTTACGATTGAGTATAGACAAATTGTATGAGTGAATCGTAGCTACAACAAATATTTATTATGCTTTGTGAGTCGGACATTTCAGTAGAGGAAAATATATTAATCTAATTACATACTGTTACAGTTACTCTGCTACTTTTACTTACAACTTACAATTGATTGACCATTGTAATATCTTCCGCAATCTCATCATTAGCATCAGCATCATCTTCTCATTAGCATCAGAACTTTTGACATTGATCTGAAGATGCTTCGAAAAGGAGAGTAACACATGTAATCTATCGTAGACTAAAATACGATGGATTTCTGCAAAATGATCTCTCCAGTAATCAAATAAATTTGGACATTACGTGGATCGATGTAGGTTCAAATGCAATAAGACTCGACACTTTCAGTAGAGGAAAACATCGCCATGAACCCATAGGATGGTGACAAGACTCTCTCTCTGATAGCTGATTAGCCACGACACAAAAGTAAAAATATTTCACCAACTATCTATGTGTATGTTCCGATAGTTTTTATACTTTATAGGTTTTAGCATTTTACCACAATCTCATTTGAAGTTGAATAACGATATGGTCTAACTTGGTAAACATACTAAAACTGGCGGCACCTAGCTCTGAAATGCAACTGCCGGAACAAATCAACAAGTACTCGGTGACAAATTGTCAACTTAAAAGTGGTAGCTAGCCAGATGGGTTTAGAAAAAGCTCTACCATGCTATGGTTTCATCAGGATGTTTTCCTTTACCGCGCGCTTCGACTCAGTTGCTAGGATTCGAACCCAAGTCCATCGACGTGGTACCAGAACACGCTAGCAACTAAGCCATCATCGCTCCAAACTATTGCTTCAAGCTGCACTTGAGGACCAGTTATTTTTACGTTTACCATATCACAATCTTAGCATTAGAAGAAACTGTGATGTAATACTAATATCCTACTAACAAAAAAATAACTAATACGAGGTCATTAGTAAATATTATAGGTAGCCCTAAGTTTTATATAAACTTTATAGCTGAACATTGACTGCTCTTGAAGCGGAACGTAGAATTATTCTTCTAATAAATAAGCAATGAAATTATTTGAAAATACGATGTATCGATGGTTCCATTACTCATATTACTTCGCGAAATTTTTTAATAAATCTCCGATTCCAAAGTGGAATGAAAAAATAAAACTTTTAATTGAAACCACAAGCCACCCTCTCCCCCGATTCTCCCCTGCCCCGTTTCGCTCTACACCCGGAAACAGGTACTGTATGCAACCGCTACCAAGTAGACAATCAATATCATTATAACTGGGTATCCGTGTCACGGCTGCCCCATTTATGTCTACAAGCTGCACGGCATTCTAATAGGGTTGCTACCAGATATCTTTTGTCATTTTACGCACACTAATATGTAAATGTATGCTTTATTCAATTTATCACGTAGCGGGTACTTATTAGTGATTAATTATAGAATGATACAACGTGAATGTGCGTTATGTAACAGATACGAGAAACCAAAATAGAACCGTTAGTGACACCTCTAGGGGAAGCATACAAGAACTTATTGGAATTAAAAGAAATAACAAAAAGTATCTATGAGATTAAGGTCTTTTTATAAATCATCAAGAAAAGATTTTAAGCAATAAAATTATAAGAATAATCCATACAATGAGTATATTTTTTATATTTAATAATTATATGTTATAACCAACCTTATGGCTGATTAAATGTGGGACAAAATACGAATTTAGTCACTAAAAGCAAAGCCATAGACTGCTGTACTAGAAGACTAAAATCAAAGTTTAAGTATCTTAATATTTAAAACAAATCAAAGCAAAAACAGAAAGCAATCAAGAACTATTAAATGAACAAAAAAATCTTGTAACGGAGATAATTATATGGAGATGAATATCAAGCAAATTGTCTTTGTCGGAAACAGAATAAAAACACGTGAATACGTTTTGTTTCGTTTCTGAGTTAACTCCCAATTTTTCATTTGTAATATAAATGAGTAGGTTTGCTTTCGTTATTTTAAACACTAGAAAAAATACTGTTTAACATTATTCGATTGACCTTTACAAAAGGTTCACATAATTTAATTTAAAATTTGACAACCCTAAAAACAATGAGGCCAATACTGGCTGCAAGAATGAAAACTGTACCTACATTGAGTAATATAGCTCCTGTAATATCAGTGAAACCACTTAGGTACTTGAAACTAGTGTTGGGTTGGGTTTAAATAATCGGTTTAAATATTTTCGAACTGATTTTAGTGAATTTGCCGATAGTTTGTAATCGATTTCGGGACCGAGTGGTCGCGTGATACTATACACCTGATATATGAAACCTCTGAGTAATAACTCGAGAAGGGTTTGACAAAATTTATCATATCATGATATATTTCATGAAGTGAAGAAATAATTTATTCTGTTATGAGCAGATGAAAATCACTAATTCGATTAGCAATTACAATTGCAATGACACTTTACCGCTGATATTGTAAATCGAGTTTAGAATTAATTCTAGATCTTAATTAATAATAGAATTAATAGAATAGTTCGAATTCCAAACGTAGTTGACAGTTATGCAGAATTGTAAGTTCTGTACCCAACTAGATTGCCACTATAATGCACTGATAAGCTAGCCATAGTGACTTTGTTATTGTTTATCGAATTTTAGGTTAGGTTGAAAGTCTTGAAGGCCGGCATAACGGCAACGATCGCTGTTAGTACTTATCGTGAGACAGAAATAATATTATTTGCTATTATACAAAAACAACCGTGAGGAAACCTGAACTAGAGAAAAGTTATTAGTCCTACTGTATATGGGAAAACATAGAACTGTGGATTCCTCAGAGTTTGAAATCATCAATACGTCGTAGGCTGGCGTGTTGATTACGTCCATACCTTCCCTCGGGAGGAGGCCTATGACCCTGCAGTGGGTCTCTTACAGGCTAATGATGATGATAGAATAGACGCAGATATACAGTGGTGGTCGTATAATTATAGTTTCTAATTAGAAACACTACCAACGGTCCTTGACATTATGTAAGATACTTCACCGCAATCGTTTTTATTTTGAAATTAAACAATAAATAGGACAACAATACGTTCAACGATTTACCATTTATTAGAAAAACATTATATTCCCACTCCACAAGTGCAGTTTCAATATTACATTACGGACAAACATTTAAATCAGTTTTAAGGTCTGAACAATAATGGTCAACTAATTAGAAACAACAACAAAAAAGTATAAAAAGCAATATTTTTTTAAGTATTAGTAATTAGTATTGTTATTTACCAAATAGCTGCTATCCACAGCCTACCAATAGTTATAATTAATATTTACTGGCGTATCCCTTATTTTCAATAACAGCACTGTAACAACAATGAAGTGGCATTGATTCAATCAATTTCATACATTTTTCTACGGAGATTGAATTCCATGCTTCAACAAATGCTTCATATAGTTCGTTTTGACTGGTGTTACATTTGTCTGAGACTTTCTTTTTAATAATATACCAGAGATTTTCTATCCGGTTTAAACCCGGACTATTTGCTGGCCAGTCTAAAACAGATATACGCTGTTCGCTAAGGAAACATTTAACGCTATTGGCCGTGTGTTTAGGGTCATTGTCATGCTGAAAGGTCCAGGTTACAGGCAAATTATCGTTGGAGTAAGGAATCATTGTGTGCTTTAAGATATTTTTGTATTGCCATTGATCCATTGTACCTTCAATCTTCCGAACGTGTCCAACTCCACATCCGGAAAAATAACACCAAACTTTAATGTTACCGCCACCGTGCTTGACTATACTCCTTGTGTATTTATAATTAAAAGTATTGTTTACAGGACGTCTAACATTTGTACGTTGAAGTTATACTGTTTTTATTCATAAAAAGTGTTTCTAATTATATGACCACCACTGTATATCGGCAATAAAAGTACGGCCTAAGTCGAATAGGTAAATTTGTTATAACTTTAATAAGATTTTACCAGTTCACAAGTAAGGCTTACCCGTCCCTACGTATTAAGTTGCTACATGAAGTATGCATTTAGTTATACAAGTAATGCTACTAGGATAGGTATTATTTAGTTATAGGAATAGGTTTTAATGTATACTAGGTTATAAGAACGACTGTGTCTTCAAGAGTAGGAGAGCCTGTACAAGATTTGATAGCAGCGCTATTTTAATTCAAAAAGTGTAGATACCAATATATAGCAGCATGTGAAGCGTTTATACTATAAGAGTAACAATTAACTGTAAATGGCCTCAGGCATCTACTTAACATCAGGTGGACTGCATACCTTGCTGGTGTACTTGATAATAAAAAAAAAATCTTCACCTGAAATCTTCACATGAAAAGCATGGAGATTTCAAACGTATCCATTGAATTATTTATCAGGTTTACTTTAGAACTGTGTTGATATAAAATATTCAAATGTTTTCACGTTTCGAACCTCCACACATCCTCCAATGTATCGACTTTGTATTTACCCTCGTCATGCACGCTGACATGTGACAACATTACTGAATGAAACTCAACATACTAGCTTGTTCTATTAGGTGAATTGTGAACTGTATACACAAAAACATACAATAAGTCAGTATATGTTAACATTGGGGACTAGTTTTGTGTCTTTGTATATTAAGATACATTAAAATAACGATTTCATCTTTTCTAACTCATTTATCTAAAGTAACTGAGTATATATATCATCATGACATATTATAGAACAAAGTCCTCTGCCACGTCTGTCTGTCGGAGTGTTCGCGATAAACTCAAAAACTACTGAAAGGATTTTCATGCCGTTTTAACCAGTAGATAAAGTGATTCATGAGGAAGGTTTAGGTATATAATTTGTCAAGGTGTTTTTTTATTATCCGTGCGCTAATATATGTTATATATACAACTCTAGAAATCATTGCTTTATAATTTAAATGGGTTGATTAAAGAATATAAAATAGCTTATACCATTCAAGGATAAAGTAAGTCTGTCTTTTTTTATTAACGTGGGGAAGTCCTCATGGACACGACACGCCAGCCTCCCGGGCGGAGAGAGTGGGTAGTATGAAACTCGTAATCACTAAAACCCCACGGTGTATGGACCGCCGCTTTGGTTGGGGCGGCATGGGACCATGTATTGCGTTCAATCCGCTGGAAGATGGCCGCCGGGCCCCATCCTAATAGGGAGGCTGATTGGGAACACACCAGTTGCCTTCTCTTGTCAGCCGCACCTGATAATGCAAGGGCTTTCAGAATGTGATGAGGAACTTCAAAAAATTGCATTTCATAAATATTGTCTTCACTTGAAACTTTATATGACACTTGACTCCATCAAACAAGTTTAGGGTTCCAATTGCAGTTTTCTTTGATAAACGTAATAACAGATGTCCTAACGTTAGCGCGATTAAAGTTGTGTGTATAAAAGTATTTAAAACTCTAACACTACCTACAGCGTCAAGAAGTGAAGAATTAATTTATAAAAGTTTGGGTTTCATAAACTTACAGGATTAATAAATTAATTTATTTATCAGAAAATCAACAGCAGTTATTTAATTTACATTCACAATTATTAACATAATGGTTTAGCCATAGGAGATTTCAATCATGTAGCAAAAAACTACTTTATTCGCAACCATATTAAAACATTGTATAAATTATAAATAAAATGGTAATTATATGATTAAGATAAATATGATGAACAAAAGATTAAAATACATATATGATTTATGTTTATTAATTATACAGAGTTGTAGTCCAAAACCAATCTACATTCAATAAAATAACAGACAGACAAGAACATTAATATAAAATGAAATCGATGCCTGTATTCAAAGATAAGGGTTGGATTCTTATCTGAGTATTTACAGATTTAAAAAATGGTTTTATGAAACCATAATGCAACTGAACCGTTTTTTCGGATCGTGGGCATGTAATTGAAGATTTTCGGAAAATTATTCGAATAGGAATACTAAAATCCCGTTTTTAATATCAACTTAATAATTGGGAAATGGGAATAATAACGAGAATTCAATAGTAGACAAGATATCCAACTATAATTTTTTATTTCAATCTGAGTATTTAGAATACAGAATTCATAATAAAATCAGATGATAGACGCATTTTAAAAACTGAGCACAATATAAATTTAAATCATTTGAAGTTGAGCCATGGGCGCCGCCATATTGACCTTGGCTGCTCTGCCGAGCGCCTTTCGCTTTACCCTTAGTCTGAGACCGGTTGCAATGCGACATGAGATAGATGAACGAAAAAATTTGAGGCGATGGAAAAAAGTTTTACTTTAAAAATAAGCTATATACAAATATTTAAAAACTCGAAGAACTGTGTAGGTATATGTAGATCACATGACAAGCAATTCGATATGGACAATAATTTAACTATTACTTAAAAATAACTTTTAGAATACAGCATACAACTGTATTATTAAGAACATGATGTCATTTCGTTCCGTGGAAAATTCTATAACATTACAAAGGTAAGTGGTTTCGACCGTCATTACGTACCTGCTATCTGCAATTGTGGACGAAATTGTTTTGTTTGTTATATGACATGATATAACATCCATTTGAAAAATGATAAGTTTACCATTATTTCGATCATTACCGTAGACAATTATAGCTTAAAACCTCGCTGCAGAGTTAACCTATGTCATTGGTTCTCAACCTGTGCGTCACTACCCCTAAAGGCGATCAAGTTGCAGAATATTTTTAAAATTTACTCAAATAATATAATCCCTTATATTTTTTATATGTTACTAGTTAACTCTCGACTTTACATGGAAGCAATATAATCATAAGTGTCGACGATTTCTGCCTATTTTTGGCTAATTGATTTTGTTCAGGATGAAACAGCGTTTACGCAAATAAGATAGCTCTGCAATTACCGCCTACGTAATTGATATATATATATATACTTTGAATATGATATGATATACTTTGAACATGTAAGTTTTATTTAGAATCTATGAAGTTGATGAACTGTATACTTCTTTATTCTGAAATGGAAAATTATATGAAAATCCAATGTGTAGTTAAAAAAAACTAAGGGAATACACAAAAAGGCACGAAAAGCGACTTAGTTTTATGATATTTATTTATTTCCTAGCTGTACCCGCAACTCCGCACGCGTTTTTTTTATTCGTATTAAAGAATTATAAAATTGTGAGACTATGTACAATTATAGAAATGCTCTTTAAAGACGATTGTAAGTACGACGCGCACGCCACTTTCTACACCAGTTCTACAGTAACATGTAACGTGTACATTAGATATATAAATACTAACAGCGTGCTAAATGAGGTTTGTCATCAGCAACATATTTGGAACCTTAACCCACAAATAACTACCTCAGTGCTCACTTACACTGTATAAGGAACTAATGAAATAATAACTTAAAATATTATTATAAAGATTTACATTTAATATACATTGGCCATTATAATTAAGATTCTGTGACTATACAAAAAATATAAACGCTTGTCTGTTCCGCGAGAAATTGAATTATGGAACTCTTTAGGTAATACGTTTATAATCTAAGATCTTATTAGGAAGGCCTCTATATCATTAAAGTTATTAATAATTATAATATCGAATTGTAAACAATAAGCTAATAATTATTTCTCTAATTAAAAATGAAGAATGAGTTGAAATCTTGCTAAATTTCATGCAGACAAAGTCGCAGATAACAGCTAGTCTAAAATAAAATAACTTCAATTACTTTTTATAAGGTTCGCTATCTACCAGTGAAAGTCTCATGAAAATCAGTCTAACCGTTTTGGTGATAGCACAGCGGACAAAGCCAGGGTTAACAGCTAGACTAAATTAAAATAAATTACTTTTTATAAGGTCCGCTATCTACCAGTAAAAGTCCCGTGAAGACCGGTCTAACCATTTTGAAGATAGCACTACGGGCGAAGCCACGGTTAACAGCTAGTATACACTAAAATTACCTAAATTACTTTTTGTAAAGTCAGCTATCTGCCAGTGAAAGTCTCATGAAGACCAGTCTAACCGTTTTGGAGATAGCACTGCGGACGAAGCCACGGTTAACAGCTACTATAAACTAAAATTACTTTAGTTACTTTTTATAAAGTCAGCTATCTGCCAGTGAAAGTCTCATGAAGATCGGTCTAAACGTTTTGAAGATAGTACTGCAGATTACCCGGAACAAACAGACTGACAAAAATTTTAAAAATTGCATTTTTGTTATCAGTAGCGTGTATACTTTCGTACCCAATCAGTAAAAAATATAAAAAATTGTCACTACAGCCTATAGCTATTTATAATCAACGTGAGTGGTACCGTAGATCTGAGACCACTGATAACACGTTGCTTCTCCTGATGGCTGATTTGGAATGGTTTATGTACCATTAGCCATCGCACTGGACACAGCAGTGTAAGTCAAACGACACGTAAACAGGTGTTGCGAACTTTGTATAGGCTTTTCCACTCGTAAATTGTTTCTAATAAGTATTTTAATTAAACAACGAATGCTAGAATTATTAAAATAATTAAAAGGGGGGGGGTGTTGGGTGTTGGGGGGATGAGGGGGGGGGGAAGGAAAAAAATGTGTGTGGGGGGTGGAATTGAATAGGAATGATGTAAAAAAAGAAAAAAAAAATAAGAAAAAAAAAAAAAAAAAAAAATTTATTGCAGCATAAGAGAGGGAGCGAACTTTTTTCTTCATGTGCTTGTACAACATATACATGTATTATTATCTGTACTTCTTAATGTAAGGAGTGTGAACTATGACGAATGCAAAATAAAGGCTTCGATTTGAAGGTAGTACAAAAAATAGCCATTGCTATTTTTTATTTATTTTAAATCTTACATACACCGATGATTTATTATAATAAGAGAGTCAAATCGTTTTTTTTATTATCGTTTCGACTATTTATTTCGTCGCGACACTAAAAAAGTTAAGACTCGATGAGCTTTAGGTATAATTCTCGACTTTTGAAGTAGCTCGTCAATAATAATTGTGTTTTTGGGTATATTGGGGCATCTAGCAAAGTATTCGAACTTTCAAATATGGTTAGATGTTTAATTTCAAATTTCTATCATATATTTATTAAAAACACCTCCATTGTATCTATCCCTCCACATATAGCAACTGTCTATTCGGATACACTAATAAGGTACAAATCTCTTAATTTATCAATAAACTATCCGGAAACGCTTATAAAAAATATATTTGTCAATCAAAATGTGTTATCAATTTTACTTTAGGTGCTACTAGCGGTCCCGGCAGACGTTGTCCTGCCCTGAAAATAAAAAAAAACCTTGATAAATTATATACCTAAACCTTCCTCGTGAATCACTTTATCTACTGGGGAAAACTACATGAAAATCTGTTTAGTACTTTTTGAGTTTATCGCGAACAGACAGACAGACAGACGCGGTAGGGGACTTTGTTTTATACCATGTAATGAAGAGATAATTTTATTCTACATCTCATATTTTACACTAAAATATAATTATGAAGACGATATTATCATAATTACAAGTCTTAAATTTGAAACTTAAGTAAGTAATTCACAATTGCGTCACACAGATCAAGCCTGTCCATATATTTTTTATCTTTATTTTTGGCAACCAATCTTTTAGATTATTACTGCCATTGTCGAGTAGTTAATAGTATTACAAGTTCTTCTTCTATTTTATTTTTGGCAACCAGTCTTCTAGTAGACTATTAATGCCATTGTCAAGTGAGTATCGATATTACAAATTTCTTGATATAATTACGATGAACTAACAAGTTGGTGGCCATCTTGTTAGAACTTTCCATGGAGATTTTGTGGCATCTCAGAATTCATGGTCCGTGGTATTATTTTCCATTCACTTCACTTATGCACAATAAACAAACTATATTACATAAAACACCACCAATTTTACACAATATCGAGAGTCAAGTAACACAAGATTATGAATAAAATATAAAATCCACTACATGACAGACCAAAATACCGCCAAAAACTCGGTCCACATATTTAGAACGTGAAAAATGTTTATGACGTCAATTCGTAATTAGGATACTAATATAGTTTGTTATGGAACAAAGAAGCCACTTTGTCATGTGGCCATGACTTTTACCGAGCATAGAGTTTATGAAGGAATTGTAAATTACATGCTAGGTGCTCGCCCCTGTTTCAGATTACGTGATGCTATGAGTGTCCAAAAAATATTTACTCATCGGCTGATGTTTTAAGATCCATATCTAAAAATTTTAAATTTCAAGCTATCTTAAATTATAAATTTCATGGTTTAGTAAGAAACGTTCGCACAAATGAAAAAATGATTTTTCAATATATAATTTGTACTTTTTGAAAAATCTTGTAATAAATCAAGACTTTTTTTAACCTTATGCTACGAACAGTATGTTGACCTGATGAGGTCTACATTTGTTTGTATGGAGCTTAAAATAGAGGTTAAAGAATTACATGTCTCGTCATACAATCGTTTTTTTATGCGCATAATTTTGTATATGTGATGTATATTGAAATATAGTTATATGCTGTAAAGGTATATTTTCATCGACGTTAAAAGGTCCGTGGAGCTAACATAGTTAATTTAATAACTGTTAATAGTATATTGGACAAATAACTTCAAAAGCCACCCATAATTTTTATTCATAATATATACAAAATACATAAAAAAAAACGTTACTGTGAATTAACTCTAGAAGGATTATTCTCTAGCCTTATTTATCATACAGAATCCATAAAACATTGATTTTAAGAATCCCATAAAATAAGATTTAGTTAGCGTAGGCAATTTAAAATCACGAAAAATATTTTTACGAATTGATTACAATGTATCGACTTTCCTCTATTTTCTATGACTATAGCATACATATATTATACCTAATTTGGGAAAAAATATCCAAGTCTTAGATAACCGTATCAAAATACGTTGTGTAGTTTACAAGAACTAGAACATAAAAATCTGGATAGTGACTGCTTTATATTACGTGTTATTGTTGTTTAAAAACAAGTTTTTCTTGGTCTTCAGGTCTCTCGAAAGCTTTCATTAATATTATTTACTATCATAATCATCATCATCGACAGGTCTTCTCCACCCACTGCAGGTCATAAGCCTCTCCACCCTTTTACACCATTCTTTTCTATTCTGTACCAGTCTTGTCCAGGTTTTTCCTACAAGATGTATGATATCGTCGACCCCTTGCCCTCGTTCTACACAACACCTCGCCTGTCCTCTCTCGGCCACCACTCGCTCCAGAACCTACTCCACCAGCCATTAAAACATCACGGCAAGTGGCCAGCCCAGCGCCATTTGACTTCAGTACTACGTATACTGATGTCCTGTAATTTAGTGTTTTTTCGGATATACGTAGTTTTTCCTCTATCACTTAGGGTGATGCCTAACGTGGCACGCTCCATGGCACGCTGTGTAACCCTCACTCTGTGCGTAATTTTCTTTATTTAGTTTCCTTTTTTCCCATATTATTTCCTATATTATCAAATAACTAGATGCCAATTGCTTTTTGGTTTTATAGTTCTACTTTTCTAAAAACAAAGTGCTATCATTTCCATAAATATTATAAAGCTACTATAGCATAAACCGTCTTCAAACTGAGGGTTCAATTTTTATAAAGTTATTTTTATTGTACATTATTTTATTTTACCCTTGTCTAAACAATCAAGGAAAATTGACAGAGATGGAAAAAATAAAACAAAAAGTAAAGTATCGTATGATAATTTGTGTCTAAACTTAAACCGCAAAAAAATTTAACTTCTATTAAATCTTGATGCCGGAGCTTGGAGTTCACAATAAACGGTCTGGAATTATCATTAAATTATTAAAAAGTCGCAAATAATTGTATTTTAAGTTGTTATTGTTCGGTACATCCGTATTAGAGGAAATTATTCTACCATATTCATTTTTTATAGCCAATATTGCCTTGGTAACCGAATATCTATATATTAATACGTGAAACGAAAACTTTGTACCCTTTTTAGACCAATTGCGCGAACAGATGAACATGAAATTTGGCATTGTAAAAGTTTATATGGATAGGTGCACAAAGCTATTTTTTATATAAAATACATTAAAAACAAATTAAATTAATTAAAATGTAGATTACACACACTACTGCTTGAGTGTCACACAACATATACACACATGTAAACAAAGATATTATATCTAAATAGTTAAATATATGAAAAAGACGTTTCGCCAATCGTCATTTTACTCTTACGTTCCATACCTTATATGCCCTCTGAAATCAACTGGTCAAATTGTAGATTAATTTCATATAATAATATAATATGTAAATTCTATATTACTATCTATATACATATAATAAAAGGCTAACGGGACGAAATCTGTACATTAAATATTTTAAAGAAAAAATACTCTGGGAGGGTTTACAATCAAAGACAGAACACATTTCTATAGTTTTTAAAATTTTTGTCTGTCGGTCTGTCTGTCTGTCTGTCTGCCTGTCTGTCTGTCTGTCGTTTGTATAGAATTCACGCAAAAACTACTGGACGTATTTTGACGAAATTTGGTATGGTAGTGGCTTATACGCCGGTATAACATTTAGGCTATGTTTTACATATATATCACATTTGTATGTCTGTTTATTTTACTTTTAAGAAAACATAAAAGAGAAGAAATTTACGCAAAAACTACTAGACAGATTTTCACGAAACTTTGTAAGGTAGTAGTTTATATATCGATATAACATACTAGCTTCTTCGTCCGCGTGTAATAGTTACATTTGGCCCCCGAACCCGAGAAAAATCTCTATTTTGGAACATTCTTCATTGATGCTCCACCCCCATTGGTCTTAGCTTGATGCTATATAGTATATAGCCTAACTCGATAAATGAGCTTCTAACACCTTAAATGGAGCAGATTTCTGAGATAAGAGCGTTAAGCAAACAAACTCTTAGCTTCTGTAACAAGCCAAATCTGTAAATTAAATATTTTTTGAAAATTATAATGGAGTAGCTTTGTTACGATTTAGAAGCCAAAGATTATCCTTTTACAATTTTTGTTGTTGTGGTTGTCCCTGTGAGCACGCATCACTCTGAAAGTACTGGACCGATTTTGACGAAACTTGACAAGGGATAACTAATATTAAAGGTACATTTAGAATTTGCCTATAAAACGAAGGGGTTCTCCAGAATAACGGACGAAAGTAAAAATTTGTAGTTAGTGAAATTGTTGACGGATTTTGGTAAATTTTCTTTGTGCTATATATAGAGACAGTTAGCTATAAATTTAGGCTATATTAGAATGGTTCCTTTTGCGCGTTCACGCTATGAGCGGATGGGAGCTAGACCGAAAAAAGTGTAAAAGACTATTTGCGACACCTTAGTAAAAGAGCCGATAACGTTGGAAGAACAAAAATTTTAGAAAAGCTGGTTTTTTTAATATATCTTTCTTTATGTTTTTCCAAACAAGATTAGGTACTGGTTGCGCTAAACGTTGTCTTTATTAATGTCATACACATTTAAGGTAAAAATATTGATTAGGAAACTTTTTTTTAGTAAAACTTTCTTTTTAAACGTTATTAAAACATGAATTTATAAGCCGAATTTTGTTATTGAAATATATTATTATTATTGAAATAATGTGCCAGATAATATCTTTATAAATAAAAATAATTATTTAAACATTTTATTTTATCCTTTGCAAAGAACATAACATTTTAATAACCATTATAATATTAAGATTTCACGTAAACAATGAAAAACAACGATAAACGTAAACATATGATAGGGTTGACGCTATCTTGAATACATGCGTTATAAAGGCGCTGCCACAATTATCGCAATCTTTATCATAAGCAGTGTTGCGCCGAACTATAGCTATAGCTAAGTTATTCTAAACTGGTAGTTATTATATTGGGAGTGTGGCGCGCGAGAGCAGCTCCTGGCTTCCCCCTACCCCCTTTCCCCCGCCCACCACGATCCTTTTGGATTAGAGTGCGATTATACTAGCGCGCGGACGCATAGTGGAGTGCGATTATCGCTAACGCATGCATCAATGTTGCAATTAATTAGCAAAGGTGG
This sequence comes from Antheraea yamamai, assembly GCA_036509395.1. Classification (NCBI taxonomy): domain Eukaryota; kingdom Metazoa; phylum Arthropoda; class Insecta; order Lepidoptera; family Saturniidae; genus Antheraea; species Antheraea yamamai. The sequence goes on from AP028438.1 coordinate 22,237,888, forward strand.
ACGCATCGCGCGTGAAATTACGCTATGTTGTGTCGCGGCCGCTGAGATTCGAAAGTGAACTCTTGTGCGGATAATTGTGAGTGATTAGTGAATAATTTTATGTGCCCGCCAACTGACTGTATAGGCACAAACCTGCCGAAACAGCGTAGCCTCTGCCAAGTAGCGTGTATATTTATTTTATTAGTAATTGATATATTTGGTCCTTTGATTGAGATATTTGAACACAATTGTACGTACCTTTAAACCCGATATCAACACGTAATTTTTTTAAATGCAACTAGAATTATATGTGACTTGAAATGTAAATTGGAGGGTTGTTTATGAATCTATTATGTAGATGATATGGTAAATATATTGTACAAACTCTAGATCCCATAATATTATTCTTAGTTTTTGTCCTGTAGATGTACCTGTGGTTGTCTCTCTATAAGTTATAAAAGAAAAAGAAAATAATGTAGATATAAAAGATATGTTATTTGAGAGAAAATTAGAAATATGATATTAGAGAGGTTGTGATAGCTTGGTAAAATCGTGTTAGTAAATTTAAGGAAATGCGCCCATAAGAGTACCTAAAATTTTGGAAAATTGTAAGGAGAAAAAATAAAGCTTACAAATGAAATGGTTTTGGTGATATTAAGGAATAGGTGGGCAGGAATTGCATTTATTTTAAATTATTTTAGAAAGTTTACACTATCCGTGCCGATAATTCCCACGCCAGCTCCTAATTGTATCGTCTTTTAATGGTAATCAATGGGGGTATGTTTGATTGAGATTCTGAAATATTAAAAGAATTAAAATATGGTCCCTATAAGGGCCTGGGATTGTATACCTCCAGTATTTTTAAAAAGATGTGCTAATAATTTGTATAAGCCTTGGTTTATTTTTAACACTTCACTTAGTCTGGTGTATTCCCGAATAAATGGATGGTTTTTGACGCCGTCCATAAGTTGGACGTGTTGATTTGTTCGAATAAGGATTCTTTTTATAAGATGGGAAAAATTAGATTATGTTAAAAAAACTTCTTGTCTTTAGATTATATGATATAATAGACGGTTTTTTCAGTAATCTACTACCACTATTTGATTATTTTGTTTGGTTTTGAGTTTGGACTAAAAAAGAGGTCTGTATTTATATGGTTTCGTAAGGCGTTTGACTTGTTATCACGATTGTTGTTAAATAAACAAATTTTTAGGTTTGGTATTGTTGATGGTGTGATCTATAGGATGTCTATTTGTGTTATTGGGATTTAGTTCCATATTTGTAGTTCTTTGGGTTCCTAAGGTCCATTGGTGCTTTTATTTATTTTGTTTATTAATGACATATGAATATTATGCAATATTTTAAATTATATGAGATGATTTGAAGATTTTCGTGTATAGAATAGCCATATAGTAATTTAAAATTGATATAGAGATTTTTGATGGTGTTTGAAAAAAAGGCTAAATTTAGAAAAATGTTTTAATAAATAATAGGAAAAAAACTCCATAATGTATTTCACTATTAATATATTAGTGGGTAATGGTTTAGGGGTTATATGGTGATATATTTAAATATTTTTGTTGTTTTAGAGTTAAAAAAGAGATGCTAACCTATTTTTAATAATAGTGTGGTTAATAGGCTAGTATATAAAAAGAGAGAAAAAACGTTTCTATATTACCTTCCTATAGAATAAGAGCAAACTATATAAGGGACTTATAAAGAAATAAATGTAGAAAGGTGGTAGTAGTGTATATAAAAGTAAGTCTAGCAGATTTTCTTAAAAAATACTGGTGTAGTAGGTAGTGTTTATTAAAGGCACTTAAAAGAGCTAAGAGGCCAACATTGCCCTTTAGCATGTTTTTTGTAGTTTAGTAAATTATATATTTTTTTGTGTTTTTGGAATTGAAAAAAAAATGTATTAAATGTTTAATATAATTTAATTTTTTTGTATTAATATATGATTTGTCTTCTTATATTATGATGTGTGTTACATATAAAAGGGTTGTGTCCATTTTTGTTATAGACTCAGTTTTGTGGACTTAAATAAATAAATAAATAAATATTCCCGTGACCTTGCCCAAGCAAACCGCAATAAGTCCACTCTCTCCTTAGTCAATCAACCGCAGAAATGGAGGTGAAAAGAATAAGTGAGTGGACCACATTCGATCCCCATCAGTTTATGGTACCTCTAGCCGCATTCCCTCCATAAACATATTATATATTTTACCCTCTTTATACAGCCAGTGTTGCGCCAAATATAGGTATAGCTAGTTCTTCTGTACATATTTTTTTAATTTACCCTTTCTTATGTCTAAATATAATAAAATAATTAAGCTATTTAAATGGTTGGATATTTTTATTTATAAATAAGGCATTATGTTATAGTAAATGTTGGGATAATATTTATTTTTAGTGGGTTTTAAATTAGGGGCAAAATATATTTATATATTTTAGGAAAATAGCACTTAAGGAGCAGGTAGAGTGTGGAAGAACATACATAAATGGCTATTTAAAATGTGAACCGTTGCTAGCTTAGAGAAGTAAGGAAGTGAATTGAGCGTGAGCGTTGTCTTTTTTCATATTATATTTTTAATAAATGGAGTGTGAAGTTTTATAAAGTAGAAATATTATGATAAAGTAAGTGGTAAAGATTATTCATTTTATTTTTGCTTATTGTATATTGAGAGTTATGCGCAGTAGGTTAAGTGTTGATAGAGAAAAAGAGAGAGAGAGAGTAAATATAATATATTGCACATAAAATTTATAATAGCAAACAAATAAGGATTGCATATTGATAAATTAACTTTTATTAACTTGATTATCCCAGATCATTAGTGTTTAATTTATCACTAATTATTTTATAAATATATTTTATGTTTGATTTAAATTTAACTGTATCAATTGATATTTTATAATGTAAATTAACTGAAGTATAGTAAACATCTCCAAAAAAGGAAAGGAACTTCATTTCAACCGGGGGTCCATAGGCCCCTCAGCCTATTTTTACATTCCGCCAATATATGGGTTGTTTTTATCTTAATTGAAGTAGATGATGTTACGAACGGGTTAGGCTTATTTTAAAAGTTTCTCGCATACCATTGTGTATATGTTTGAGTGGTCCCTTGAGTTTGAATTAAATTGGCCGTATGTATGGTGCATGGGTTTTGGGTTTATTAAAATTTTTCGCGTTTCCAAATACATTTGAAATTGGTGATAACCGATTTGGTGCAGACGAAGTTGCACTGGTCAGCTAGTATTATATATATGTATAATATAAATATTAGGTCTCGACGCGTACTTCGCGCTGGCGATCATTGAGTTCGTGGGGCACCCATTTGTCAAGCTTTTTTACCTTGCCAATTTGACGCAAATGGACCAATATTGTTTTGACGCTAACGTCGAAAGCTGCTGCTAATTCAGCCGTAGCTTGTGTATCATCAGCTTCCACAATCGCGTTTAATTCGTCATTGTCGACCAAAGTCTTCGGACGACCGCGAGGTTCATTTTTCAGGTCGAAATTCCCAGAACGGGAGCGAGCAAACCAATAACAGGTGGTGCGTTAGTTTGTAGTGTTAGCTCCGTAAACGTCGTTGATGTTGCGTGCCGCTTGTGCCGCGTTGCTGCCACGACGGTACTCATATTCCATAATTACTCGAATTTTTAACGTATCCATGATGACAAAAAAGATTGAAATGCGATGAAAATGTAACACTAATCAATAAACAAATGACTACTTTTGGAAAAAGAATTCCATGTTTTTAAAATAAAATTAATTTGAAATTAGAATTCTTAGCCAAACAAAAATAATTTTGATTTGAAATGGCCAGTACTGCAGAACGGCAATTTCATAGGTAAAGACCTATTAAGATACCTAGTCTTGCCTTAAATACTGAAACAAAGATAAAAACATATTTTCTATTGCAAATAACATTTATTACTTTTACAGTGTGTTAGTTTAATACATAAATATAAAACAATTTAAAATATAAAAAGCTTATTAGAAGTGGTCTCCATTGGCTGCAATACAGGCCTTTAAACGTTGAGACCAGTTATCAATAGAAGCACGCACTCTTTCCATGGGAAAATTCTTCACTGCCAATCGTACGGATTGTTTTAGGGACTCCAAATTATTATGGCGTTTAGAGCAAGCCGTACTCTCTAAAACTGACCATAAATCATAATCCAGCGGATTAAGATTGGGACTAGACGACGCCCAGTCTTCAGCTCTGATGAAGTCCGAAACGTTCGTTTTCAACCTGACTGCGTAGACTGAGCTTTATGACCCGGCGCCGAGTCTTGCTGGAAAGATCATTCTCGGTTGTTGAACATGGTGTTGTTAAGGGGCTTCACTACCTTCTCATGACCATGGGTACTCTTGAACTTTTCTTCCAAAATAATCATTGGAATGATACGAGGTAAATGACAATCTTCATTAGATCTCTTAAGTAATTGACATATTTAATTGAATATTGGTTGAAACATTATTGGCAAAAAATTGCAACGCAAATAACCCATTATTATGTTTCGATAATACGTTTTTTTTTTCGAACTGACTATGCTATTGATCTGTCAAGGTCTTAACAGCTTCACCGGACTACAAGGATAATACGTAAAAATTTAAAATAGTTACTGGTAGATTTCCCACAGGCTAACTGTATGTATGCCTTTTTAACGTATACAATGCCATAGTATATTATTTTGACGTACCTATCTCATAAAGCTTAGATAAAAAAGCTCTAAATCTTATAACTGGAAATTATTGTTACAACTGATAACTGTAACAAAACTCATGTAAAGTTTAAAATAACTAAGACAACACACAGACACGTATAGATAGATACTTTTTTACACAACTTACTGCTGATGTCATTGGGGTTTTCTTATTAAAAACGGTTGGTTTTATACAATATAATGTAATAATAGGTAGTATTTTAGCGCTTATCAATCATAAAAAAGGTGTGTGTGCGATTCACACACGATAGAAGTGAAACTTCAGTAAATCGACAAAAGAATTAGATGAATATATATAACAAGTGTAGAATAATTACAAAGTTTATTTGTTTAAAAATGAAAGTATTTTGATTAATTTTAAAAGATATTTTATATTATATTTAACATATGTTACAGTGTACAGTAGTATTAGCTCACGTACTTTTCACATATACTAACACACGTTAAATGCTCAAATACAAGCAAGTATTAAACAGTGTGCAATATACATACACACAGACATTTGCTCTCTCGCTCTGGCTCACTAATTACAGGCGACTATGCTTAGAAGACGGGAGTGGGGATGCTACGAAGCATGGCACAAAGAGGAGAGACCGATAATATAAAATAGTATGTATATTTCTGTCTCATTCTTTGCCGACTTCATCCTACACATTATTGTATTTGTGTCTCTTACCTGTCGGTTTTTCCGTTCCATCCGGTTTGAAATTACAACGATTCTAAAGAAGTTTCACTTCAAAAACACAGATCATGTTCTTATAACATTAATATTGTGGGAATATTGATGATATACAATCTACTTAAAACAATGTTATCTCTATATACTGCAAATGTACAACAATAAATTAGGTACTTATCATTAGAGTAATCTTAAAATAACCACTTCTTTCTTTCCAACCTTTTTATATTAATGCAGTATTAAAAGTAAAAAATAGTCAAGTATTTTTATTATAGTTTACATTAAAATCTGCTTCGGCATGTGATGGACGGCACGTGTTTAAGGCCATTACCTGTACAATTTGCAATCGACAACGTGACCTACGGTTTTATCTCGATCACAATCGCAGATGTAAACTATACACGCGATATTAACTTTTTATAATTCGCCTGTGATTTTCTTCATAAATTGACTGAATATAAAATAGATAAACTGACACGCTATATCAATGAAAATACGATATAAATATGTAAAAGAAATATTTTAATAATAAATGTTCACGTCTTTTCGTGTCCGTGTGCCCTTGTTTTGAACTCATTTTTGTAATTTTATTAATTTTAGAAAATGACGAAAGTTTTACGTTAATCATCATTTTTAATAGAAATAAAGAAAAGTGTACGTATTGTAATCAAATCGAAATAATATTTTTCAGGCGATTACATTGCTCACGTTGGGTAAACCTTATAACCTTTGCGGGGTGGTAGGGTGTCTGTACCCGACTGGATCGCGACCACCGTACACCAGGTGGAACACCCGCCATAGTGGCACGTTTGGGCGTGTCGCGTTCCGGGATCAGCCGGTGTATATCCAGCAACCAGGAGGGGGGGGGGCTGTCCCTAACTGGGACGCTTTCAGGCCGGCATGACAGCGGCGACCGGCGATGGATAGTATGTCTTTCGGCGGTCGCCATTGTTTTTGGATTGTACTGTGCTTACCATCAGGCACAGTACAGTCACTTTGCTGAGCTACAATAAAAAAAAAAAAAAAAAAAAGATATACTATAATCACTACTAAATTGTATATATTAAAAAAGCCTACCATAAAGTCCACAATAATTCGTATGATAACTCATAGTAACCATTTTTATCTTTATCACGACGTATTATAAATCAATGTCCTCTGCCACGTCTGTCTGTCTGTCTGTCGCGATAAACTCTAAAACTACTGAACGGATTTTCATGCCGTTTTCTGCTGTAGATAGAGTGATTCATGAGGAAGGTTTAGGTGTATAATTTGTCAAGGTTCTTTTATTATCATGGCAGGACAACGTACTCCGAGCATTGATATATAAAAACCCAAGTTGCACACTTAACGTTTCACAGCCGGCACACAAAAATGAGTGCATAATTTTGGATTATGCAATCATTTCAAATAGTCTAGCGTCGCTTGTGTCCTTGTAAAAACAACTTTAAATCATTCAGGTAATGTCGATTTGTAAAATCATAAGTTTATAGAATAACTATAACCACGTATGTTTGTATATTGGGGTGTTTTTGCGGGACAGTTTTGAGCGCTACTTTTATTCGAGACTGTGTCTCTTGGGTTTTTATATGTATGAAAACTAAATATGACCAATATGGTGTTAATGCTCATTCAGTTAAATACAGTTATCTTAGATCTAAATTAACATTTTCAGCATATCACTTAATTGTGTGCGTAACAAACAGGAATTTGTTTTTGTGGCTACACTTGTAAAAATCCTTTGATTTGATGAAGTTTAATGACAAAGTACCAATGTAGGTACCCGTACAATTTATATTGCGGAACCAAGGCATGGTATTAAATTGACTATAAATACATACACACAACAAATCTTTAATTTTTTTGCCCGTTTAACCTATCTACCTAACGTATGAACACAAAAAACGATGATAAACTCATAATAGTTTGAACAATTAAATTGTAGGTTATTAAGAGCCTTTTTATTATTTATACTAACTGGGCCCGCGACTCCATCCGCGTGAAAACTAAAGTAAAAAAAACAGTGACTAATAAAATGATCTGAATGTATTAAGTGCATTTACTTATCTACTTTTCTCTCGTACTTACGCCGCATCGTCATTAAAATTACAATAACTTTTAATAGAGTTACTAAATGTTACTCGAGGATATGCTTTATGATATTCTTGGTGAGGTTTTATCGTGAACGCAATACTTTAGCAGTGATGCGTGTACAACAAACAGACAGATGGATATTTCTAAAAATTATTGAAATGTATTTTATTACTTACTAGCTTCTGCCTGCGACTTCCACGTGGAATAGTTACTTTGGGCTAACTAACAAGCAGCGGAAGCTCTTAAAACGATTTTGAAACATTCTTCATTGATGCTCCGCTCCTACGAGTCTTAGCATGATGATATGTAGTTTACAGCCTTCCTCGATAAATGATTTATCTAACAATGAAAGAATTTTTCAAATCGGACCAGTAGTTCCGGAGATTAGCGCGTTCAACCAAACAAATAAGCTTTATAATATTAGTATAGACTAGCTGTTGCCCGCGGCTTCGCACGCAATTTAATTACAAGTGGTGAAATTATGTTTACAACTAAATAACTTTTTTCTCAGATATAGTATAGATAACTTGGATGTTATGTCATGTATTACAAACTTAATTATATGTAGCATAAGCAGGTATTTTTTGCTTATTAAGCAAAAAGTAAATTTACTGAAATTTTCCTACCGAAAATCAGGCTTTGCGCATGGAGAATTGTTTTTTTTAAATGGAAACCTATTAATTTTAAAATGCAATCGTTTGTATATCATTGCTAAAGGTTCAATGTATCTGTAATTAATCATTATATTTACCACAGTTCAATAATTATGTTGTAATTCATACTGAAAAACTGTGAAAATGGACCTTTATTGAGAGCGCGCTTAAGTACGAGAGAAACGTAGATAAATAAATGAACTTAATTATTTCAGATGATTTTATTAGTCAGTTTTTTTCTATATGTTCCACGCGGACGGAGTTGCTAGGCACAACTAGTGAAACCTAAAATTATAACCTTTATAAGAACAGAGATGAGTGAAGGTACGTACGAAACCTAGAGTTGGTTCAGGTATATTTTGGAAATTGTCATCACGTTACGCACCTCTGGTAAAGAGGATTTCCTGGTGAATTGGTATGGGCTCCCTCCGGTACTTTAGATAACGAATTCAAATCAAACTTATCGCGGTCCCTTAAGACTAATTTTTGCCAATTAACATTTCATAAAAAATTATGGAGTATGCCATGATGTATTGTCGTGATTTTGGATTGCATAGTAAATGTCGATATCAAGACAAGAAAAAGATGGACTCGAGGTTGAATAGAATACCTGCCACGACAAGAAGCTGGACATGGGAGTTTCCAAATGGTTGCCGCTGCAAGAAAGTTACTGCCGGACAGACCACAAGTCCTATTATCCGACAAAAATCGATGGTAGCCGGTACATTCCGAGTGAAAGCCGCGTAAGACCGTAATAACGAAACATCCAGGGTCTTAACATATTTACTAGTACCCAAGTACCGTTTAATGTTTCTGGGGCGGATTCACTTTGCTTAGGCCATTATGGTTTACTAGTTATACATTTTTTCTTTTCTGGTTTTCCCACATACGAGCCATTTTTATTTTAGTACCTTATTATAATTTTTTCGTACGTATAAACGTAAGCTGCGCCTGCGTCTAGAACGGCTTAATTTTAAAGATAATTACAGAACATTATAATAGTATAGAAATACAAAACACCAACAAATGACTCGAACTTTGATGTTAATATTCGCTTATATTTCATTTGTAAACAAAAATAAAAGAAAATAGCAATTTTTTTGGACTTTTATTTTACACTTATATTAATTAACAGGAAGTTTCTAGATCCTGGAAGGATACAGCATCTGAAAAATATAAAAACTACATGTCAATATCCTCATAATTGTGTATATAATTGTGTGTGTATACAGATTTAATGTACATCAGTAAACATTTTGTCCACATTAATTTCAGGTTTCAAATGTCTAAATGCATCATGTGAATGTCAACACAAAATTATAATTCATATCAAAGAAATTCATCACAAAAATAAAAGGGTACGAAATCTATTTATTGTAATGCAAAAAAATACGTTTTTTATTCAAAATGAACAATTTTATTGTAATGAATAAAATGAATGTACAAGAGATTTATTGATGGCCAGAGGTATTCCTTAACAGTTCAAAATCAAAAGTGGTGCAAAATGAAATTAATATATGGCAACACACAGTCTTTTTAATTTTATCTATTCTAATTAGTTTAAATCCACATAAAGACAATGGTAATTGTTATTAATTGTAAGTTTCATCAGTCTCGAACAGATGGTGCTTTAAATTAGTTTGTTGACAGAAAACTGTAAGACTGATTGTTATAGATATCTCATAGCCCCATGTTTTAATTTTGACTTTCCTTTTCAATAACTGAGCAGTGCGCGGCTCCGTCAGCTAGTACTATATGAGTGAGAGTGGTACTCACGATGCGTATCCTGTGTCCCATCGCGTGCGCGGGCAGGTTGGACTTGAACCTGGCCCGGAGACCTCCAGAGTTGCCGTGGGGACGGGTCACCTTGCCCCAGATAGCTCGGAGCTTGGTCTTCTTGCCCCGAGGTCCTCCGGGAATGGGGGTTCGTTTCTTCGCGCGGTACACGTACACACAGCGCTTGCCGGCGTAGAACAACGCGTCGTCACGGTCCTTTGTGCCTTCAACCTGGATAAAAATATTTTACCATTATGTAGGCTAACAATATCTCAAACTGTACTAAAAACTGAGTATTGTTTTTATCAGTTTATAAATGTTGTCCACATTACATTGTTCAGGTTTCAAATGTCATAAGCATCATTCTAATTACACTTTTACATTGGTTTATAGACTATTCATATATATATTTTGTAAGGTCATAGGAAATATCCCATTATTTCAAGGATTTGTGTATATAAATATATATGTGTATCCAAGTATTTATCTTATAGGCTATATAAATTGAAGTTTGTGCATTTGATTCATTTGGAGAACATTGATATTTGTGATATAGTTCAATTCTAGTAGAGACATTAATGATAATTAGCACTAGCACTGAATACATTTTGTAGCTTTCTTCATATTTGAGTTATACATTCTTAATCTTACAATCTTCATGTATTAATTATTATTATAACCTATTTATCTTTATAACCTAACATCCAGGCTATAGATGAATGTACCTAATATAGATGTCATACAATTCTACTTCTTGTTTTATTTTCTCACTCTATATTTATTGTAAACCTCACCATTTGTAATGTCATAGATTATGTACTGTTGTCATGTTTGCTTTGTTGTCAATAAAAAATATTATTATCTAAAAAAATAATAGAGATTACCTATAGTGAGTGTTATGCAAAAACTACTTTTTAGATTACAACTCTTTACATTTAGTTATATTTCTTAAAATCTTAGTCTTTATCAAAAAAAAATAATATTTAATATATGTTATATTAAAGTTTTCAAAAACTAATTTTTATATACACTACACCCATTCAGCAGCATGTGAAGCGAGGCAAGCAGTGCTGTATGCAGCACAGCAGAAGGTGGGCAGTAAATAGATAACACTATTTACAAAATATTTTAGCAAATATTTCCCTTTAAATTTTGCCAAGTTGTTTCCTCTGAACACATAATTTATACTTTTAAAATATTAAACAACACTGATGAAACTGCGGGGTGTCATTTAGTAATGAATAAAACATGAGACAAACATTCATACGAATTACATCTACAATATACACACAGTATTTTGTCTGATGGCATACATAATACATGGTTATTATTCAACCAAATGATGACTACTGTATGGTAATTTCACTAACTGGCCTTAACCAATTATATTTTTGATATTGTATTTTCTTTACATTGTCATATCTCTTCTGGACTATAAAAGAATGTATAAACCAGGCATCACAATTACTGTAATTGCATACTTTGGCATATAGTGTTATACATATATATAGTAATTAAATATGGCAATAAGGATTATATCCCTATAATGATAAATCCATCCAAAGCAACACCTTTCAGTGTAACATATTTCAGGACCAACCGATGTATATCCAGGCTTTCAGGTTCATAAGAATCAACTAGTGTCACGACTCTATTATATTATACAGATACAGAAGTAGAGGTAAATAATGGTAAGTAAGCAGTATTACAAATCTGTTATAAAGGATAAGAATTATGATAGACAGCATAGTGCCAAAAACCCACAGACCCGAGTAGTCATTATTTTTTTTATTAAATAAGGCAGAAATTTGAATATTTTGAAAATTTATGACTGAGTTAAGACTGCTTTCTTCTGATTTACCAGAATAACCATATTATTTTTTCTTTATTGAAGGCAATAAATGATTAAACTTATACTTAATTGTATCTAACCTCAAAGCATATCTGTTGTTCTTAAATTAAAATCAGCTTCCTTCTTCCCCTCTGTAGGTCATTTTAAAATTATTTTAATTTTCATAATTATTCCAACTTCACAATACAATTTAATTTTCAATGTAACTCTTAACTACACTTCATTTTGAATCCTATTCATTAAAGCCTGTATTTCAATAATACCTCTAATCCAAATTGTCAATAAATATATCTCATTATGCTGCTTTTGTCAGCCCCTTGAGAATAAATAAGAAAAACTATAAGGTACTTTGTATTTCTTCTTATTTCTATTATAATCTATAAGACAAGTTACCTTCAAAAGTGCTGTGTTCTCGTGCTGATTGCGCAGACCACGCTTGTATCCTGTGAATACGGCCTTAGCGTATAGTCTGCCGTGGCGGGGCTTCGATGATACTTTACGCACCACCTTGGCTGGCTCCGCGGGCGCTGCAGGTGCTGCCTTCGCGGGTTTCTCTTTGGGCGCTTTAGTTTTAGGCGCCTTAGCCTTTGGCGCTGTCGATGGCGCAGCATCAGCCATTTCTAAAATACCACATGGATTAGCATTCCTGGTAAAACAAAATCACAAACTACGTCCAGAGGTTATGTTGACATCTAACATTAAATCTCTAATTATCTTTAGATAATAAACAAATCTTGCAGATATACACAATCCAGATGTTGTACACATATTTATATTTTTACTTTTCGTTTCTATTTTATTGAAATAACCTTAGATATTATAAATATTTTCGTAAATTTGAACACTGACCGTATTTTGTTTTCTTTAAGAAATGAAAGAACGGCTCCCGGTGTTGCCAGTAAACTTCAAGATTTAAACACTATGAGTTTTTTATTTCGTTTTTTAGTAATTATTTTTATAAGTAATGTTTTTATTTTTTATGGTTCTTTTCTCGTGGAAAAATGATTACAATAAATGCTATGATAAATTACTATAATTATAAGGTGTCAATATTTTATTATTCTTACAATTACTTATAATATAATATAGCAACATTTTATCCGTTCTGAAATTAACGAATTTAAATATACAGCAAAGAGATCGTAAATACAATATGATTTATATATTTAGATATATTATTAAAAACTAATATAATAACATGATTTAAAAATATTTTTATATTTACATAAGTACAAGTTTATATAGTAATATGTATGGCAATAATATAATCTTATGTCAATGTCATTTGCTGCTCTGATTTGGACCAATCGAAACAAACCACGAAAAGAGACGAACGAAGATGGTTTGTGGCTGCGTCAAATAATTATTTTGTACTGAAAATTGAATCGCTCTGTGTTTACGATAACTATAACTGTGATTAATAAAAACTTTATAATGGACTATCTAACAAATGTTAATTGGAACAAAGTCACACCATGCCTTATACTCTTAGTATTAGAATTAGTGTTAGATTGTGGGTATTATTTACGATGTATAACCTATTCGCTCGTATTTTACATGAATTATTTTATGTATGATGATGCTATAGTTTCAGAGTGCGCGACTCAGTCGGAGGTGAACAAACATTTGGAACTTGGCCGTGATTTTCTTGCTCGGGGTCAACTTTCCGACGCTCTAACACATTATCATGCGGCAGTTGGTCAGTATTCTATATTCTTTATTATAATTATCAGGAAGAAGTAAATTTCTATATACAAAAAAAAAACTTGTAAACAGAGCAAACGACTGTTTTCTTCGGTCATAGTGGTAATGAAGATGGACTATAACAGAATGATACTACAGTAATTTTATTTATTTACTGAAGTGAGCTACTAAATTAGATACTGAATAAATATGAGATGCAAGATTATAAACAACCAGACTGGAGAGGGACTATCTTTGAAGTAGAACTGTTGAGATACTAATAAGATATGTGTTTGAGAAAGTATTTTAAACTTTAGGGTAGTTAACCAGATATGAATTTGATAATATCCTATCAGAAGGTCAAGGTTTCATGGCAATTTTCTGCTGCACTAAAAACTCTGCCGCATTATTCCAAATTAACACAGCAACATTTAAAATATCTTGACAAGGCATTAGAAAAACATGCGATCACATAATAAAAATGATTTTATAATATTTTATGGTGTCATCTGTTGATGTTTCCAAATTGATTTATTTAATATCAAAACAAATGCTACTATGTATTGTTTTATCATAAGGGAATAACAAAAGTTCCACTATTTACACATACTAAACAATTCTTTGAACTAATTAAACTATTCAAATGCGAATAGTACAATCACTTAAAATAACTTAAGAGATTTGAACACTTCATATATTGCTGACTAGAAATTCAGTTATTCTCCAACAAACCATTGTTTCATTATTTGTGAATGTTATTTATCAAATTTCAGAGGGTGACCCGCACAACTATCTCACATATTTCAAGCGTGGTACTGTGTACTATGCACTTGGGAAGGCCAAGTTTGCACTCCAAGATTTTACAAAGGTAATTTGTTTGTAACATTTTACATCGCTATGAATATTGGTGTGTCAAAAATGGTGACATGCACAATACTTTGAAAGCTTGTGTACGAACTGATTAATTATAGTTATGAAAATTGAGTTTTGATATTTCTTCTGTATTTGTGTGTCTTTTGGGCAGATGTAAGGCAAATGTAATACATACAATTGAAGTTACCAATATTTTCATTAAATTGTACTATTGATACACTACTACTCTTTATTACATTATTAAAATATCTAGACCATAGAGAAGTATACAGAACGTTGGGTAAGGTTTTATTATGTATGGATGATATAAGCGAATATGCATATCAATGATAACATAATCATAAATACAATTGCATGTAAAATGTTACATTATGAGGTATTACGAATAGATCATGTCTCATGCAATCCAGAGATAAAGTGCAAATAATGTATGAAATGTTCTGAAATTATTTACATATATGGAGAGACTCTATACTCTGAGGTAACTGCAAAGTTCAAACTATTTTTCCTTAACAGGTATTGGAGTTAAAAGCGGATTTTACATCTGCGAGGGTTCACAGAGCAAATGTGTATCTCAAATTAGCACAATACAGAGAAGCAAAGGAGGATTATTTACAAATTGTAAGTAATTTTGAGATAGATATTTTCAAGGTTTTTGTATTGATAGTACTTTTTTTCACATATTACAGTTTTCCTAAAGCTCGATATTCCAAGACACCTGGAACAATTTTTTTCACAAAAATCGAAAAAGTACAGACACTTTAGATTTACATTCTTATTATATGTATAGATTAACCTTGTATACCAACTTCAGAAAAGTATATTCAAAGAATTTAGCAGAATATCTTTGGTTATATTTAAGTACCTATCTAGTTGTGAATTGTCATAAACCTACTTTCAGTGACTACATTTTTTATCAGATCTTAAGGAATTTCTGGTGTACCTTTTGTTTATACTTTATAGTTTTTAATCTCACCTGATGTTAAATGATGACGTGGTCTAAGATGGTAAATATGTTAAACCTAGAGGCGACTGACTCTCAAGTGCGGCTGCCTGAACACATCAACAGGTGCTTGGTGATAGGTTTTCAACTTAAAAGTGGTAGTTAGCCCGGCGGAATTGAAAAATCCCTACCACTATGCTATGGTTTCACCACAATGTTTTCCTTTACTGAAAACTCCGGCTTAGTTACTAGGATTCCAACCAATGCCCATGTTGGTGTCTGAATATGCTACTAATTAAGCCACATTACAAAATTCAAGGTCCAATGGTAATGAAATTTAAAAAGGACTGGCTTGTCAGTACTTCCTGTCCAATAAGAAATAATTGTCCAAATCAATTTAATTTAAAATAACAAAGTTTTGACAAAAAACATTAAAAAAAAGACAAATTAAATTGAGAACACCATTTTTAAAAGCGATTACAATTATAGCAGTATATAAATATAAGGACAGTTCTTAGGGTCCAATGTTTAATGTTATGTACGGTTCAATGTTTTTTTAAGTTATTTGTATCTGTATATTACTATTTTTATTAATCGAATATACCACTTGTAGTATTTCATTTTACTAACGTACGAAGTTCGACTCTAATTCAGTAATTTATAAGTTGGACGTTATTATTCTCATCAAATAATTTACCTCTGTAATAATCCTGTATAGTTTTTTATTTTGGCAGTTACAAGAGTGCACAAATACGTCATTATGCATTAATTTTCTCGATTTATTTTAATTAATGATAAATACCATAGCTCTTTATTCAGAGAGACTGTTTCACCACAGGCTATAATGTTTGTGACTTTGATGTGTTTGACATTCAGTATTTACGTAAAGAAACAATGTTTTGTTTAGTTTCATTCAATGTATTTGTCGCAAATATACATAAGTTTTGTTTATCTGCACTTTAACTTGCTAATCTAAGGAACTACTGGTCTGATTTGAAAAATTCTTCACTATATCATGATGCTAAGCCCAATTGGAGCGGAGCACCAATGAAGAATGTTTAATATTCCCAAATCGGGTTTTTTTAACGTTAATCCAGAGTAACTATTCCACGTGGATAAAGTTGCTGGCAGAAGCCAGTGTCTATATAAATAACTCATTTGGTCCATATTTTAGTAATGAGAAAAAATATACCTTGAATATATAATCAAAGTTCAGTTCTGAGATGGCATTGTAAAAATAAAACAACCACACTTGTAATTGTGACCTTGTTTCTTGTTGATTATTATAAAAGAAAGCTGTTACGAAATATTAGCGTCCCTGACCTTGATTATTTTATTGTAAAGATTCGCGGTCCACTGGTTACTGATGTTTTTAAGATATTGTAGTTGTCACCTTGTTTTTGAGGAGCTATAAAATATTAATTATATGTATATATATACTTATAATACTATTCAGAATTGAATGTAAAGTTTATAAAGCTATAAATATATATATATATACATTTTAATATTTTATTCAATTGAAATTGATAAGTAAATATACACTTTATTGCAAATATTTGGGGAATAGTTGGAATGGCGATGAAGATAAATTATATTTATAAAATAAAAACGACAAAATTTATTAGGATAAATATCCATCTTTAGTTAGTCTTTCACATAAAAACTATTTAACGAATTTTGATGCATTTTTACACTAATATTGCTTATATATCCTATTAATATATAAGTTGTAAATATATTATTTAAATTTGCCAGAATATAAAGTTTGGCTAGAATTACAGGAATATAATATACTAGCGGGCACGTCGGACGTTGTGCCGCCCTGATTATAAAAAAAATCTCGATAAATTGTATACCAAAACCTTTCTCATGAATCACTTTATCGACTGGTGAAAACCGCAAGAAAATCCGTTTAGTAGTTTTCGAGTTTATTGCGAACAGACAGACAGACAGGCGCGGTAGGAGACTTTGTTTTATACTATGTAACTATGTAATGAAATGATAGTGTCAATATTCATAATATATCCAAACCCAGACAAAGTCGTAAGCGACTGCTAGTATATGATAAATGATATATTTGCGGTTCCTATAGGATTCAATTCTAATCATGTCTCTTGTTTTGCCTTAAACTTCAATTATAAACATTTTAAATTAAGATGTACTTACTTCTCTGTCACTATAGAATATTTCGGTGTTGTATATACAGTTATAGCACTGTCGTATAAGGTGACGCCGCGGCGATTGTCGACGTCACCGGGGGCGTGCGGGTGCGGGGTTATCTATGTTCAATTTAAGTGGACTGTATATGCGGGGGTGCTACATTGATATTCAACTATTGCGATCAGTTACGATTTGGGAGAGAAGGGCAGGATGGAAACTTGGCACATACCTTGCGGCGATGCAGTCTCCACGTGGCTAGCCGGCTAGGTGTTTCTCGTTTCTTTCCACCGAGTCTTCTCTCACACAACACTTATTGTTTATAATATATGTCGGCATGTATGTAGCGATGCGTTTATTTCTCACTCGACCATGCAAAAACTCAAAATGTTAGCATGCGGCGCGGCTCGGCACGGACACTGTACGAGCCGCGTAAACTACTCGACGATAGCAGACGAAGTAACACAATACAATGGCGGCAACAGTCGAACACTGGCCGCCGCAATCGAAACTAGCGGTGCGGCTCGGTGCGCTACCGAATTAGCATGTGCCATAGTTAAAGGGAACTGTGATTGGGCAAGATAGATGGCGTGACCTGATCGCAATTAATTGGTCGGGCTTCAAAGTGACATAATTTAATCCATAATGCGGGAATTTTAAAAACATACATAAAGCGGCGCAACCAGTATATTTGCTAAAGCTTGGTTATATACATGAATTTGTCTGTTAAAAGGCGATATTTAGCGGTTTCTGCCATATATACAGACACATATACATGTTGTACTAGTTAGGAACCGTCAGTTCGCATACCATGTTTATAGTAACCACAAAGTGAAGATAGTTGTAAAACTCCAACTTTTCAATGTCTATAAGTTAGGACTTCTCGATACAATAATTGTAATATGTACAATTATGGTAGTCACCATTCTACACTTGAATTGTTTAGTAACGGCTTAGTAACATGTACAATTGATATGGTTGTCACGTTTCGTTTTTACAATGTGTAAGCAGTATTTCATTACTCAACAAGTCATTTAGTAATTCATATAGTAGAATGACATGTTTCGAAACAACGTCTGTTGAATTGAAGAGTTGATGACAAATTCCATATTTATGACAATTTATGTCAATCGTTTATTTATGTTATTGCCCTTTTTTGTTAGTTAGTGATGCCTTCCTATACTGAAAACATTTTAAAGTAAACGCAGTTTATTTTCATGATTTGATGATTTTTACATTTAGTTATAATTATTATTGCGTTACATATCGAAATATCAGTACTAAATCACTTTCATTGATTTTAATATACAGAAGAATTGTGTCAGATTTTGGCATATTTTAGTCTAGAAACAGGCTTTATTTTAAATTAATCTGTTTTTATCATACTTTTACGCAATTTTTTGCTCGAAAAAAATTATGTGATATTTGGCGAAATCCCCTATCTCCCCTTTTTCCCCTTAATACCTCACGCAATTAATAGACGACCTCTTTCCAATCGTAACTAAAACCCATATCTATATATATTATCTATACATATAATAAGAATGTTAATCTAACGTGTCTATACTTTTCGATTTTCGAGAAAAATAATGTTGCAGGTGTCTAGGAATAAGTAATAGAATACATTTCAATCATTTTTGAAAATGTCAATCCGTGTGCCTGTTTGTATGAACACGCATCATTGCGAAAGTACATAGTTCAAACCACATAAACCATATCTTCAGAAGTAATTTAGTCTTTGTTTTATTAAAATCGGTCCACTCTACCAAAAGTTATTGTAATTTGAATGACGGCTCGAGGTAAGAACGAGAGAAGAGTAGTTATCTATACTAATACTAGCGGTCCCTCGGAGGCGGAAGCCCGGCTGTATGGCAGCTACAGGGAGTGTAGGAAGACCCTGCAGGCTGCCATCAGCCGGGCGAAAGAAGCAGCATGGGAGGAGTTGCTCCAGACGCTGGAGGGGGATCCTTGGGGGCGCCCATACCGGATCGTGCGCAAGAAGTTGCGATCCTGGGCGCCCCCGGCGACGGAGATCCTCCAGCCGGAGGTGGTAGCGAGGGTCGTGGGAGAGCTATTCCCCGACCCTCCGATGCTACCGGCTCCTCCCATGCCTCCGCCTCGCGAGGTAGTTGAGGAGGTGCTCGACGGTCCCCCCCCTCCGATAACGGAGGAGGAGATGGGGAGGGCAGTCGAACGCCTCCTCAGCCGGCGTAGAGCGCCCGGCCCTGATGGGGTCCCGGGCCGGGTGCTCGGCCTTGCATTGGGCCAATTAGGGGGGTGGCTTCGGGAACTGTTCGACCGGTGTCTTTCGGTCGGGCAGTTCCCGAAGCCCTGGAAGCTTGGGCGGCTCTGCCTCATGGCGAAGTCAGGCCGCCCTCCGGACTGCGCGTCCGCGTATCGGCCCCTCGTCCTGCTGGACGACGCCGGGAAGGTGCTGGAGAGGATCATCTCCTCCCGGGTCGTCCAGCACCTAGAGGGCGTGGGGCCGAACCTGGCGGACGCGCAGTATGGCTTCCGGACAGGGCGTTCGACAGTGGACGCCCTGTGCCTCCTGAAGTCGCTGTCGGCAGAGGCGACCTCCCAGGGGGAGAGGGTTTTGGCGGTGTCACTCGACATCGCCAACGCCTTCAACACCCTGCCGCATGGCGTCATTCGGGAGGCGCTCCGATATTTCGGAGTGCCCCCGTACCTGCGGCGGGTGTTGGAGGCGTACCTGGAGGGTAGGGAGGTCGCCTATGTCGACGGCGACGGCCGGATGGTCAGGCGGGCCACACGGCGAGGGGTTCCACAGGGGTCGGCATTGGGGCCGCTCCTGTGGAACATGGGCTACGACTGGGTGCTCCGCGGCGTGCTCCCATACGGGGCACGCCTCATATGTTACGCGGACGACACCCTAGTCGTAGCCCGGGGGGGGGGGAATGGAGGGAGGTTGAGCGCCTGGCCACGATGGCCACAACCCTCGTGGTCAGGCGCATAAGGAGGTTGGGCCTCAGAGTGGCCCTCGAGAAGACCGAGGCCCTACTTTTCCATGGGCCTCGGCGGGGGCCACCACCTGGGGCCCACATTGTGGTGGAGGGCGCCCGGATCAGGGTGGGGACCCAGATGAAATATCTGGGCCTCACCCTGGACGGGCGCTGGCGGTTCGAGCCCCATTTCGCGGGGCTCGGACCGCGAATTGCTGGGGCGGCGGCGGCACTCGGCCGGTTGCTCCCCAACATAGGGGGGCCGGGTGCCGGGTGCCGCCGACTCTACATGGGAGTCGTGCGGGCGATGGCCGCCTACGGGGCACCGGTGTGGGCCGACGCCCTTGGTGCCGCCAACGTGCGCGCGCTGCGTAATGCGCAGCGCACGGTGGCACTGAGGGCGATCCGGGCGTACCGCACGGTGTCCTCGGCGGCGGCCTTTGTGCTCGCCGGCTCCCTGCCCTGGGAGCTGGAGGCAGGAGTTCTCGCCGCCGTGTACCAATTCACGGCGGCGAGAAAACGAAGGGGGGAGCCTCCGGCTCCCAGGGAAATAGAGGCGGAGAGACGGCGTCTCCGAGGAGACGCCGTCGAAAGATGGATGCAGGACCTGGCGGACGAGCGGTTCGGGCGGTTCACTGTCGACGCCGTCCGCCCGGTCCTGCGGGCGTGGTTGAATAGGGAGTGGGGCTCCCTGACGTTCCGACTGGTGCAGGTACTCATCGGACACGGTTGTTTCGGGTGGTACCTGCACCGGATCGCACGCAGGGAGCCGACCGCCGCCTGCCATGAGTGCGGCGCTGATGAAGATACCGCGCAGCACACTCTGTCTGAGTGTGCTGCGTGGGGGGAGCAGCGCCGCATTCTGGCGGCGGTGGTAGGACCTGACTTATCGCTGCCGAGCGTGGTCTCGGCCATGCTCGGCAGCGAACCGGCGTGGCGAGCGATGTCCTCCTTCTGCGAGGACGTCATCTCGCAGAAGGAGGCGGCGGAGAGGGCCCGCGAGGCAGACCCGCTGAGTGGCCGTCTCCGCCAACGGAGGATTGGCAGGAGGAGGCGGCGCTTTGCCCAACTCCTCCTGCCACCGTAGCCGGACCCGAGGGGATGGGCCGGGGGGCCCATCTCCTCATTGCACAGGTCCGGCGGACGAGGGGGGCAGCCGGCGTGTACCCGGTCTGTCCCTCTATAGGTAGGAGCCCGGCGGTCACCTTCCGCCGGGCGGACCGTGGGGGCGGCTCTACAAGGTTGATTAGCTTGAACGATCCCTTGCCGCCCCCACAAAACGGTCTGTCGGTACACCGTGGGGTTTTAGTCCGTGCGACTCGGACATAACCCACTCTCTCCCCCGGGAGGGTGGGTATCCATAAGGGATTTCCCCACGTTAAAAAAAAAAAAAAAAAAAAAAGCGGTCCCTGCAGACGTTGTCCTGCCTTGATAATAAGACAAAAATGTATAATTTAACCGCAGCGCCACCTACCGGGTCCAATTGTGAATCTAAACCATTCTGTGATCCACTCGAATACGCACACAAAATTTCATCAAAATCGGTCCAGCCGTTTAGGAAGAATTCAGTGACATACACACACACGTACAGAAGAAATTTACATATAAAGACTAGCGGGCCCGGCAGACGTTGTCCTGCCCTGATTATAAAAAAATCATAAACAAATTATATACCAAAACGTTCCACAAGAATCACTTTATCCACTGGTGAAAACCGCATAAAGATCCGTTCAGTAGTTTTTGAGTTTATCGTGAACAGACAGACAGACAGACGTGGTAGGGGACTTTGTTTTATACTATGTAATGATTATAAAGCTTATTTGTTCGATAGAACTCGCTAATCTAAGGAACTACTGGTCCGATTTGCAACATTATTTCAGTGTTAGATAAATAATTTATCGAGGAAGGCTGTATCGTATGCATATCATCACGCTAAGACCTATAGGAGCGGAGCACCAATGAAGAATGTTTCAAAGTCGTTTTTTTTTTCGTTTTAAGAGCTTCGTATTAGTTAGCCCAAAGTAACTATTCAACGCGGACGAAGTCGCGGGCAGAAGCTAGTACTATAATAAAACTAACGAGGCCAAATATGTACGTTAAATATTTTTTGAAAATTATAATCGGGGTAGGCTTTGTTGTCGATATAGAAGACAAAGATAATCCTTTTACAATTTTTGTCTGTCTGTCTGTAGGGTGAACACGTATCACACCGAAAGTACTGAACCAATTTTGACGAAAGTTGACACAGAGATAACTAATATTACAAGGTTACATCTAGGATACTTTTTGGCTCATAAAACACAAGGGGGTTCTCCAGGATAACGGACGAAAGACAAAAATCTGTAGTTAATGAAATTCTTAATGGATTTTGGTAATTTTTCTTTGTGCTATATAATATAGCAGAGAGATTAGCTAAAAATTTAAACTATATTTCATCTTCCTATGCTACTTAAAAAAAAAATGATCGTTGGGTTTCGAACCGACCCACACATTCGTCGGTTCGTATAATGTCCAGTACGTTCAGTGCAGTACAGTCGACTGAGTTACGGCTACATGACGTTCAAATACGTAATTATCTATCACATATGAAAGTGTAAACGAAATTGTCACTTCTATTTTGTTACATTTATTTTATAGTATAAAATATTGTTTGCTAAAAAAAGTTGACAAGATTTTTCCTAAAACATAAACCTAGATAATAGTTAAATTGCATTGTAGAAGATGAAAATTAATTAGAGTTCTGTCAGTACGTGTGTTGTTTCAATATTTGATAAGATTAGTTTTCTAAATATTGTTGAGTCTTGAAATTGGGTTCAGGTTTGTGAATCTACGATTAAAATAATTAGTTGAGGTGTTTGCAGTTACCATACTATGTTATATTTATACTAATGTTATCAAGAGAGGTAAAGTTTTGTTTTCGGGGAATTCTTGGTACTACTGATCCAAATTTGAAAATTATGTCACTGTACGAAAGGTAAATTATCCTAAGTTTAATATCTCAGTGAAAAAGGTGGTTTATATATGTCAAAAGTAAAGCAAATTTGACAAGATTAAATTTGGATTCAGATTTCACGTATACTTTTACAAATTCTTATAAAACAAACAACTAAATCAAAATGAAAATTTAATATAGATAAAGTTATTACAGTATGGTAAGCGATGAAGTTACAAGGGGTACTGGGAAGACATTTATCGGCAATATATGTAGGTTAGTTTTTATCTTATAGGGCCCGGTATTTAATGCTGCGAACGGGTTATATAAATAACATCGCAAAATAATAAACTACAACGCGGACAAACTCTGTCATGATAACTAGTTTATTAAATATATAAAGCTTACATTGTTTAAACAATAGAATAATACAAAAAATCCTTATCGTACCATATGGTACGTGTACATTACACATATTCTGTATAGATAACAAGCAATATAATAAAAATGTTATATAGTTTAATAAAGTCTGTTATTCGTGAATAGATATTAATTGCGACTATAAGAGCAATGTCCTGTAAAGAAAGGCATCATTTGTGTATAACGGTTACAAACTTGAACACAGGTTCATCATCTGGGAAGTAAAGTTGTATACGTAAATGAAAACATAAAATTAGCGAATTACGTTACAAATGAATTGAAGGATTTTAAAATTTTATAAACAACACCAGTATGCAATTCGTTACGGTTTCGTAAATACCTTCTTCTGTTTAAATAATATCAATATTTACAATAAGCGTTGTAAAGTTTTAGCTATAATTAGCTGATTTCTTACATTTTTTTTTTCACTTTTGTTTTGACACGAATATATTCAGAATTAGTAATATAAAAAGAGAGAGAGGTGGTCGCAATTTGATACGAGCCACTTCACTTTCTCTTAGGGATATATATGATAAGATAAGAATTACAAAGCATTATATGCCGTAGCCTTTTCGTACTAAATCTGGGGCATTCTGGAAGCAGATGTTCAGAGTTTTTCACAGATGTGCTGATTTTTTATTTGCATCGCTTTTTCTTATTCTTATATAGTTTTAGTGGTTTTTACAAACACTTATCAAGTAGTAGAAAATAAATATTCAGGAGAGTATAAAAAACTTAACATTTGAGTTGTTTTCGTTTATTTTCCTTTCAGCAATCCTCATTATTACTACTAAGACTTAATCGTGTTTTTGATTATACTATATCGTTACTAGGAGACCGGCGACGCGTTGCTGTGCCTCAGTTATTACATGTTGAATTACAATTATGATAAAGTATTTGGTATTATGGGGTATTGAGTCTCCCTAAATAAACTGAAGTTGAAAAAGAAATTTAAAATTAAAACGTCGCACCATCTATGCGATATCTATAAAATATATATAAAGAGTTTTCTCTTTCTTCCATGTCTATAACAGCCGGGTCTACAGTTCTCTATTAACAAACTAATTTAAAGCGCCATCTGTTCGAGACTGATGAAACTTACAATTAATAACAATAATCAACATTGACAATAATTTAATTTGTAATTAGAAAATATTGAGGCGTTTAATCGAAATATAAATTATCCTGTATCTCAAGTTGGACTAAATTATACATAAATGTCGTGTTTCATGAAGATCGGTCGAGTAGTTTCGGAGTTCAACGTGAACAAAGTGGATTTTTGTTTATTTGGATATAGCGTTTAAATACTTGTTAAAGACATACGAGGACCCTTACAATGAGGAAGCGATAGCCCAGTACCACCGGATAGACGAATACATGGAGGAGTTGAGGCTTGTAGAGGCGTACTACCGCGGCGGGGACTACCGCGCGGCCATAGAACTCGCCACTGCGCTGCTCGAGGTCTCTCCCTGGTCTGCGCAACTTCGCCAGCTGAGGGCCGAGTGCTACATCGCTCTGGTAACTACACACACGTCCATACACGCTCTCTTACAAACAATACATTTATATAATATTCCTCTTCTCTATTCTCTTCTTCTCTCTCTATTTCTATTCTCATACAATATTCTACTTCCATTCAGATTTTGGGTTTGGTGAAACACAATATAATTCGCTTGCACTAAATGATCAGTGTATAGAGATACAAACCATAAAAGTCCTAATCTTGACTTCAGAAGAAGTTTTGTAAATTTGTAGTTTGTCTGCAGTTTAGGACATAACAAAATGGCGTACTTCATATCTAACGCAAGGAATGCCAGTCCAGTCATGTAACGCAGAAATTGTAGCCAAAAAAGAAAAATGTGCCACATATTATATGGATGAATTAATTTATTATTTATCTCTAGAGCGTTGAAATGTATTACAGAAAGGAATAAGGAAATACTTTGAATTCCAGAACGATCTATTCTCAGCCGTGTCGGACATCAGGTCCGTGAACCGTCTCCAGCAGGACTCCACGGACGGGTACTACCGCCTCGCCACCTTGCTGTACCGCCTCGGGCATGTCAGCGACGCACTCAAGGTAACGACAACTCCTATTTACTATTTTGCCTTTTCCAAATAATCTCTTCATACTTATAGATAATTGTGTACTTTCAGGAGATACGTGAATGTTTAAAATTAGACCCGGAACATAAAAAATGTTTTCCGTTCTATAAAAAAGTGAAGAAAGTGGATAAATTGCTGACGGAGTGTGAAGAGATGAGCGAGTCTCGGGATTTCGTGGGCTGCATCAGTAACGCCAACAAGGTGCTGAAGCTGGAGGACGAGGTCACTCTCGTCGTCTTTGAAGCCAAGAAATGGCTTTGCAGCTGTTCCGTTAAGGTAACATACTAATCTTACTCTCATGCCAATAATTACGGAGGTAAACTAAAGAAGGAACTCCATATATTTGTGTGTTTCAGGACATGAACAAAATTTTTTTGTAATAACTACACAATACATATATATAAATATTATTCTATTTTTCTCTATAATTTTATTGTTACGCTACTATTGTTCATTTCCAAGTTTTAGTTTTCTTTTATAACCCTAGTATTTTATTGAAGAAGGCGTACAACGTATTATATGTTATACTGTATGTTACTTTGCACTTCCGCTTGGAATTGATTGACCACTACATCTGCCAGTGAAAGTCCCGTGAAAATCAATTCAAGCATTTCGGATATTCTACTGCGGCCGAAGGCGAATAAAAAACCAAAATTACTTTTTATAAGGTCTGCTATCTACCAGTGAATATCCCGTGATAATCAGTCCAACCATTTTAGAAATAGCAATGCGGACGAAGCCGCGGACACATAAAATAGAATATGTCAACCGCTATAATTTCGGCTATCTGCCAGTAAAATTCCCGTTAAAATAAGTCCAACCGTTTTGGAGATTACCCGGAACTAACAAATAAACAAACAGACAAAATATAATAATATAAAAATATCGGCCGAATATCAAAACCTTTTTTTTTGTTATTTGTAGTTGTATACATTCACCAAAAAGTTATTATTTATTTTTACAAACACACTTTATTTTTATAATACGTAATAGAATGCAAATAAAAAATTGGAAACAAAACTAACATAGAATAAACTTTTTAAATAGAAACACAAACTAATCTTTGAAAATGTTTGCGATAGAAACTTACCACGTTACCATGGCAACGTATACATAAATACTAACGCTAACACGAAGCAATCAAAACGAAATAAGTGCCCGATTTTGAAACATTCTTCATTGGTGCTCCGCTCCTATTGGGCTTAGTGTGATGATATATAGCCTAAAGCCTTCCTCGATAAATGAGCTATCTAAAATCGGACTGGTAGTTCCTGAGATCATAGCGTTCAACCAAACAAACAAACAAACTCTTCAGCTTTATATAGTAGTATAGATTTTGAATTTGTTTTATATTAACATCTTAACTGTACTGTGTGTAAAGTGGAACGTAAAGCTATATTCACTGCAGTGAAAATGTTTGACTCGGACTATACAATAGGGATTTTAGAATAGTGAGAAATATAGTTATATTTGGTGAAGCTGTAAAAGCCCTTAAAGCCATCAGATAGGTCAGTTAGAAAAAAATAGTGAGAAATTGTGACACTGTTGGTTGCTCTTGCTAAATGTAACTTCGATATAAATAAGTGAGTAACTATTTAAAGGAGTGTGTATGAAATGGTTGAGGTGTTTCTATATATGTGGAGAGGTGAGGTAAGGTTGTCTGTCTGTCTGTACAGTGAATGTGTGTGCGTGTGCAGGAGGAGCTGTATTCGGAGGCGCTGGCTCACTGCAGCAGCGCGCTGGAGCTGCAGCGGGACGCGCGCGCGCTCTGCGACAAGGGAGACGCACTTATTGGACTCGAGATGTATGAAGACGGTGAGTTACAACTGCACATGCAACATACAACTAACATAAAAATGCCCACAAACGATCAAAATGCAACCGCCATAAAGACATTCATTGAAAAATCCATCCTAAAGTAGTTAATAGTTAAGTGAAAAAAAAAAAATGTGTGCGTGTACTAGTGTACACACGTAAGAAGTGAAACTTGTTTAAGGCCTTATTTTTCGCAAAATGATCTATATGCAACTTTCCAGAAATTGGTTAAAAAACCCTTTCTTTCTTTATGGCAAACAATTTCATTAATATATTAAAAAATAAAGTTAAATTAGATAAAGTTTAAACAAAAGGATTTTATTATCATAGACATGAATACAAAAAAGATGACGCGTAACGGAAAAATGTGACGCGTAACCGAAAAATGTGACGGTAAATTTTTTTCCAACGCCGATAAAGAAGTTTCACTTCAAAAATCCCAAAACTTGCTCACATATACGATTTTTGACGTGTATAATAAATTAAACAAAAACAAAAAAAAAGGTGCGGACCAAAAAGTCTGCAGTATCAAAATTAAAAAAGTACTATACTACATCCTACACGCCGCTAACGATATCTATCCATCAAATGTACTATTATATTCATAACCATAACACGTTTCCACATATATTTTTTAAATAAATAGGACAATATTGTGATTGGTCACGACGGCCGCCCGAACAAAAGGAATATAGAAACAGTATATTATACCAGGCGATTGTTTAAAGGTTAACACCGTTCAATCATGTGGTAGTTTATGGTCACATTTAACGTATAAAATAGTAACATCAAAACAAATACTAGTAAACAACAAAGAGAACCTTAGTTAAAGTTTGTTCTAAAACTTTTAAAACGGTACTGTTAAACGTAAAAAAATCACACCCAGGTTCGATGAACAAAATTCAAAGGGTCATTTTAAAGGTTAATCGTTACGTAACTGCTTATCGTGGTAACGCCATACGGTCGAATAAAGGTGCGATCGCGTTTCATTTATTACACCAGTTCGTTTTTGCGTAAACCACCTGATGTTCAGTGTACATTAGTTTTACGTTTCTCGAGATAATTAGTTCAAATATTAAGCACCTATTGTTTTATTGATTTAGAACCAGAAACAGCTACTGATTGTCCTGTAAAAATATTGCAGGTATCTAACCTAACACAAAGTATATTTAAAAAAGCAAGTTTTACTTGAACGAGTTATACTTCACAATTGTTATCCATATCGCAAACTCTCCATACATTAACAGACATATAATTATTTTCTTGTTTTTTTTATTTTTTGGGTGAAATAAGCTTCTTATACATATAATCAGTAAATTCAATTATCACTATAGCTTCAAAAATACTGTTTTCAATATTTAACACAGAGTTCCTTACATTTGTTTTTATTCGTATATTTTCAAATAATAATACTAAATGACCTCGGTAATGATTCTTTATTATTGGAAATAATAAAACCGCTATCTTTACGTTTTAATTATATGAGACAGTAGACGGAATTTAATTATATATGTGCAGAGTAAATGATGCACACGCGCAGTATTTCAAGTAGATTATTTACAATTAATCATCCCGATGATGTATGACGACTAAACTATAATATTTAAAATTAATTTAAATTTAATTGATAAAGTGTTTGAATTAATTTTACAAACATATTTGTGTGTATTCCATAGTCTTTAATTACGTTAAAAAGTGACTTTTTAATATTTTTATAATTAGTAGTGATTAATTGATGTTCGAATATATAATTATAGCGATACACGCGTTCAAGCAAGCGCTGGAGCTGGAGGAGAGCCTGCAGAGAGCTAAGGACGGGCTCACTCGGGCACAGAAACTACAGAAACAGTCCGAGCAGAGGGACTACTATAAGATATTAGGAGTTAAACGGTAAGCAAATGGAACATTTTACAAACATTTCCCTTTATTATGATTTCGTTTAAAAGGATTAACGCATTTGCAATTAAATGGTGACCAGTCTAATGTATTTCTATTTTTTTTTTTTAGTTTTTGGTAACTAATATTTCCAGTAGATTATTATTGGCATTCTCGACTAGGTAATTATATTATAAGCTTATTGTGAATATTTTAATAATCTTGTTAGAATTTTTCAGTGAGTTTTTGTGGAAAGTCAGAATTCATAATCGTTGGTATTATTTCCCATCCATTTCACATGTACACAATAACTTAACTATATTACGTAAAACACTGTCAATATTACAAAATACAGAGTCAAATAACACAAGATAATGAATAGCATATAAAATCCATTACATGATATTAGGTGAAAAAAATTGGGATAAGTATTTAAAATTAAAACAACTACCACGTATAAACTTATGCATATATTGTTTAAAATTGAGTGTTTTTAGGTATATATATATGTCGGGGAAAACGTTATTCCCGTTGGCATCGTCATTAGTGGTTACGGGTTTAGTAGGCGTCTTTCGGGTAAAATGCGAGCACAAAACACAATTATCACAGTTTCAGTATTTATTACACTATATTTTAATCAAAAGTTAAATTAAACAATATTTCGGCAAAAGTAACGAACTGACCGAGCAGCGAGTTTGGTAGCTCCGATCTTACTTTAACAACCTTTCAGCTCTCGCTAAAACAAATGTGCCACCAATACTGTCCGCCCTCTAAAAGTAAAGATAGCGCCTCGACCCCCCGCTCGAGGCACTGGCTCTGCTCTGATTGGTCATTACGTAAATTACAATATAGGCTTATATAAAGGCTTTTAAATTAAGAAAAATGTAACAAATCAAATAAAATAAAATTAAGAATTTAGATGAAGACAAATAACTGGTGTGTGCAAACAACAATTAACTCGACTTATACCTTCCTCTGACATATGTATTAAATTTTGTTAATTTATTTGATCCAATAACTAAGTATATTATACATTAACAGCATTAACAGGATATAAATTTTATGACTTACTTTTGGTTCATTATTTACGATACAGCTTAGTGCGGGGATGTACAGTTTGTTTTTGTGTCCTATGATATCATTTCTGTTAAATGAAGAGTTTTTATTTGTTTATTTGACTTATATTATGTGTATGTGTGTGTGGCTGCGAATCTGTATATATGGGCGTTAGTATGTGATGGAAAGTAGAGTAAGTAACGTTGAACGTTGTGTCGCAGGACGGCGAACAAGCAGGAGATCACGAAGGCGTACCGCAAGGCGGCGCAGAAGTGGCACCCCGACAACTACCAGGGGGACGAGAAGAAACTCGCTGAGAAGAAGTTCATCGACGTCGCCGCCGCTAAGGAGGTACCGCTCCCTACACTCTCACTCACTCACTATCACGAACTCACTCACTCTCACGAACTCACTCACTCTCACTAACTCTCATTCACTCTTACTCACTCACTCTCACGAACTCACACTCATTCATCTCATTCATTCACTCACTCTCACGAACTCTCATGCTCTCAATAAATTAAGCACTGCTATTATTAAATACATAAATATAATGATTTTATAAAATATTCACACATTACTCCACCTTGAAGACAAAAAAAATGTAGTCATGTACTAAAAACAAACTCCGTTCTAGTATTCATTGTAATACCGATAAATGCGCTAGTGTGTATATAAAATATTTGTAAATCAGCGCCATCTAGTGTCCGATTAGAGAAATGCTGCTTAAATAAAGACGTTCACTTTGCAAATGATTTACACGACCATAGATTCCAAGAAACTAAGTAATTATTTCTCAAGTACTTATGATCCCTTAGTAACATTATTAGTTCATGTTTTGATAGAATTCTCTAATGTATTGAATTATGTTAAAGATTGAACACTGTGTGGAGAAGTATGATTTGTGGTTTTGTGATAGGTTCTGACGGACCCCGAGAAGAGAGCACAGTTCGACGCGGGCACCGACCCCCTGGACCCCGAGGCGCAGCAGCGCGGCCACGGGGGGCCCTTCCACAACCCCTTCCACCACTTCCAGCACGGCAGCCCCTTCCAGTTCAAGTTCCACTTCAACTAGCCAACATCACTCCATCTACTAACACATTTCAACCATTGCATCGACTTCAATATCTATTTATAACTCGTCGGCATAACCAGAGCGTTTTACCGCTTGCCCCCCTCGTTGTATTGAGATAATTTTACTAGATTTTTTTTTCTTATAAATTCATCAGTGAAATTTTTTGCGAAATTATTCCATATAGCATTAATATATAGGTGTTTTTCTTTACTAAAGTTCTAATAAACATGAATAGAAATATTTGTAAATCTTAATAAAGTCTCCACCGAAATATAAATACAGACAATATACGCCATTATTATATTAATTAATTAGCGTGTGTTGTGGTTTTTATTGCCAAATTATTTTTTTTCGATAACACCGACTTTTTCATCGATACAACGAATTTAGTTCACTTATATTGCTTCTTTTTTTGTCAAAAAATATTTATGGTTTCCCTTTTAAATTAAAAAGAAAGTCGGTTAATTACAATTCGAAACCGGTATTCTATTTTTGATCTCGATTTTCCTTTGTTTATATTATTTGGTAAATTTTAAACGGGTAGTAAATATAATTGAGATCTTTGTTATATTTGAGTATGACGAGTTTTGAAGATGTACAGCGTTATACAGTTCTTTATAAAGTTATTTCCAAAAAAAAAAATATCATGAAGTTACACAAATGTCGTGATAGAGTTTTAAGCTTTTTGCAACATTTGTAATTGCCATTGGATTGTTAAAACTGTTTACTAATATAATTATTTTTTAATTATTTCTACATTTAAGTACAGAACACACTGGACGGTACTCTATTTGTATATATAATCTCTGTCCTTTCAACATATTCAAGTTGCTAATATTTCGCCAATAATTTTAAAATACTTTTGTATAATAGCAACGGTTGAAGACACTTTGTATTTAAATAAATTGTCTGAATAGAAAAAAAATTCTTCACTGAGAACTGAAAAAATAGTTCGGTAGATTTATATTACAAGAGAAAAGAAAACATAATAATTTACACTTGTTTATAGTAATATGTACCTGCTGGTTTCCGATAGTTTTATACTAAAAGTGCATTATTTTTTCAGATCAATCATATTCTGTTACGTTTTATTTGAGCACATTTAGTGCTTCCGGACATCGATACAATTGTGTATAGTCATATTAAAACCGCCATCATTTCGACAGCGACAGATTACGTAGTTTGACATCACACAGATTACATTTATGAAATGAACGTGTATAAACACGACTCTGCGCGTGATGCCGAATTAAACGCACTCGTTTGTCGAGAGTTTATGTAAAAAGTAGCGCTAAATAATTTCGTAAGCGGAGGGTAGTCGAAATAATGTAAACACGTTGTTTCGGTTGCCTCGTACAGTCTTTATTAGTCAATATAATTTATTTAGGTTACATTGTTGTGATCCTTATAACTTGTAAATATTAAATAAGTTAATTAATATAAACCATTTGGTATTTTTATTTATACATTTTACACTTATTAAATAAATATTTTTTATTAAAATAACACTTATATTCTGGTACAGTTAAAATAAATTGATCACTCTTCAACCCAACCCAGTAGCGTAACTAGGTATAAAGGGGCCCGCTGCCGACATTTCTGGAGGGCTTGATGAAGGGGGAAGGACGCACTTACTACTGAACTATAAAATATTATCATTTGTATATCATAGGATTTAAAGGAGTTTATTACAGTTATCTTCATATTTTACAATTGATTCCGAGCTTTACCTGCGTTTGAGGTTATGGGTATCATTATATAAATTTTTATTACACATAATCGAATCCCATTCTCATTGATATAGCGGCAGAGAAGAGTAAATAGAGTTTTTAAGAATTTATTGAATTTAACTCTTGTATTAGAAATCTGAGAAATATTGTCTTTTAATATTAAGCTAACACGATTTTAATAAATAATGGATATCTAGTGCTAATGGTATCTAAAAGTAATAGGTATATGGTGAATAAAGTTACTGCCCTTCGTCAGTCCATCCCATCTTTGCCTTCCTCGTTTTGAATTGTTTGAGGCTTTTAGCGACCCTTTCGATATCGTTGCCAAGTTTCTCTTTTTCTTCGGCCTTCTCGCAGGCGTACCGGTGCCTCAGGCTGCAGTCTTCGCCTCGGTATGTGAAGTTGTTTAGAGCCGGATCATGAGTTAGTGCGAGGCATCTCCCATCACCGGTGATGGTTGGTGAAGAGCTGCCGGAGCTGGCAGTCGCGTTGGTGATGATAGGTTTAGCGGAGTGCGCCCACATCCACAGCAGTCCCGGGTTGAGTCCGCCAGTCCACCAGTCGCCGCCTGGAGATTACAAAGCATTCTTTTCATTCTACCGTTGTTGTTATTAAAACACAATTTTTACCGTTTTGAAGTTATTCTTAAAAACTTATATCCAAATTAGGGCATGACTCTTTGCGATCTAGATTTTAGTAGAAACAAAAAATGAATAAGCAACAGCGCACACAAAATAATTGAAATCAAAATAAAAAATACTTTATGCAGTTTAGGGCCTGAGAAGGCGCTTATGATCTTTAAGTTACCAGCGTTTCGGACAAACAACCCATTCATTGAGAAGAACCAGGAACAAACTCGATCTGGTTTAATTTTTTATAATACATATTTTTATAGACATAGTTACATTCGTTTATGGTGGATGACAGTCAGGGCCGTCATTTCCAGACTTCATCATCGTTCACATATTGACCTACCTTATAGTAAGCCTTTAGATATTAAAACTTAACATGGTTAGGCACGTGAAATTCTGCAACACCTAAAAGAATCTATAAAATCACTTGTAGTGTCTACCTAGAAAACGTGCATTATCTACAACGAGTTATAACAGAAAAATACATCTGAGGAGAGTATCCAGTAAATCACAATTAATATTAATGGTTTCTAGAACATTACTCCTAGTAGTATAAATATAACAAAAAATTTAAAAAACGGTAACCCGAGTACGGAAAAACCCACTAAAGGGTAAGAAACCGTTTGATATCATCGATCACCTTATTGAGTAAAAAAAGTCATTCGACATTTCTATTTATTTAGTTGGATTGGAATCCTCTGATAATTCCACATTCATATCATTACAATTCAATTAAAATGCTGTGGTCGTGTTACCCGGACCATAACAATGTTCAATTGATTGACACTTTATTCATCAAAACCGGATGAATAGTTTAGGCGCTACGGGGGAATATACGTAAATACTTGAACATAGAGTGCTAAAATGATAACCCTTCGTTTGGCTTCGTAGTAGCGGGTGAAAAGTGGTACCTTTGAGTCGTTTGTCGGCGAGCATGTTGGAGAACACGTGCCGCTGCTCGGCGTCGGAGCCGAGCTCGAGCATGTTGGCGCGCAGCTTGCGGCACGCGTAGTTCGCGTTCTTCCAGTTGAGCGCGTCCGCGGAGAAGTGATAGCAGCCGCTGCCGACGCGGGTGAAGTTCGCCACGCACGGCTCTACATACAACATTCAAGTCTTAATAATCACTTACTATCTAATCTAAACTATATTTTCTAAACCGCGATTACTTCTAATCCTTTAATCCTGGAAGAATATCAAAGAAATAAATATATTATTTTAGGAAATCTCCCAAATACGCAAACACGACCGTATTGGTAATTTCATCATCATCATCATCAGCTTGTAAGAAACCCACATATTGGCGACTTCAAACTGTGAAAAATCTACAGTTCTATGTTTTACCGGGAACAATACTACTAAGGGAACATTTCTCAAATCCAGATTGCCTCACGATGTTTTCTATTACTGTAACCTGATTTAAATCAGTAAATGTAAATTCCGAAAAATTCGATGATACATGCCGGCGTACGCACCTGCAGACATGAGGATGATATTGCACCGGCCAAACAAACCACTACACCATCACAATTCTTTCTCTTTACAATTTGAAATACAGAAAAGTCTCTATAATCTCTATAATACGATAATGTTATGAGAATATTATTCGCCTAATATTCTTCGCAAATTTCTCCAGCAGCGTCCGTCAGTAATTATACTAATTCAGAATAAATCTCGCAAAGATGTGAACCGAGGAGTTCGTCGTTCCCTTAGTCTTTATCATTTGACCTCGCGAGAATTAATAATTAAGATTTGAAAAGCATTACTATACGATTATAGACCAACACTCACCAGGTTTAGCTTCGCTACCGGCGACGATGTAATGAACGTTCTCCTCCATTTTCCTGAGCCGTTTCTCCATCAAATCGACTCGGTAGACGAGCTTCTCAATGGCAGTCAGAAGGTACAAGTCGGTCTCGGAGACATGTTTCTGAGGCTTCTGCTGTGGCTTGTGCTCGTCTACTCGGTCTACTGAGGTGTAGGGCGGTTGTTGAGATGGCGGCGGGCCGTGTACTGGGATGGGTTGATTGTATGACGGAGGAGCCTGTGATAATAATGTTATACTATGCGTAATACTATTTTGCTCTTCTGTTGCTGGATAAATGTCCTTCGCGTCAGACTCTTATGCTTTTCGCTATATTGATGCCGTCACGAGATAATTTTGTTGTTGTTTTGACTCAAAGAAAAAATATGTATTACATTGTTCTGCTTTACTGAAACTGTAAATGTAATATATGATCTGATATTCTTTAAAAACTTTCAAACGCTTCGTTTTCTGTAGGTACTTTAATTTCGGTACTGTGTGTTTTCGTTAATGGATTAATTACACGTAAGGAGTACAGTGGCGAGACAATAAAACGATACTAGGCCGAGAGAGTCGGCTGAACGAGTAGTATATGTATTTTGCTTGTGGCGGGTCAGTTTAGATTATAAGAAGTTACTGACGAACTAACAAGTCCGAAGTTGTTGGTATTCATTTTATTTATGATTGCAATATATGCCGCATCACGTTTTTGCTTGTTTTCGTAATTGAAAGATGAGAAATTCCACGGGCATACATCTAGCTTATAACATTGAATCAATTGCTTAGTTGTATCTAAAATCCATTTACCCGTATTTGCCATTTTCAAAACGAAAGATAAGTTTTAAGTTAGTATAACACATAATCAAAATAAAATAGAGAACGAGTTGGCGAGTAACAGTCGAGTTCATGTTCATAGGTGTCGAGCGGGATAGCGAGTTGCTGTCGGGGCGGAGAAATGAAGCGAGGAGGTGGGTACTC
The DNA here is from genome assembly GCA_036509395.1 of Antheraea yamamai. NCBI lineage: Eukaryota > Metazoa > Arthropoda > Insecta > Lepidoptera > Saturniidae > Antheraea > Antheraea yamamai. The sequence goes on from AP028438.1 coordinate 22,274,694, forward strand.
GGCCTAGCAAACAAATCGTGTTTCTATTGACTCTCTCGCCACTCTGGTCGACCTAGCACTCGGCCGAGCACTGTCTAGTCACTGTACTCGTTACGTGTAATTAAGCCATTAGGGATCCTGCCAGTAGAGTTTTAGGCATAAATAATGTTTCGGGATATGCCAAACAAGTACTGGTAAGCCTCATTGTGAACAGGAAACATAAAATCATTTTTAAATATCCCATTGCCCCTATGTTCGGACATGGTGTTCATATTTACACCTTTGAACCGAATAATGACAAACACATACATGAAATACAGATAAAATTTGATAAAACGATAGAAAACAACGCAAACTAGTTCAAGATACTTTTGATGATTGCACAATGAACATTTCACATTTTTATTCACAATCGGAATCAATAATAGAAACTTTTTACCGCGTTTATATTAACTTTTCCTCTTGTATGTTTATTGTGTGTATAACTCAGAATTACGACAAAAACAAAATAATATCTAACATATTTTTATATCAGATGAAAAGAAATTTAAACAATCAGAAATTTGTCGAAAAATTTTACAAAGTAAAAAGTTTGTGTTTTTTAACTCATTTTAAAAATTGGGTTTGAATTATTTTTGTCCATTCCTTTATAGAATAGCTCGTCACTAAAATTTAAATGAAGATATAACGCTTAAAAGTGAACCTGGTTCTTTAATAGAACTCCTGCAAAACACCTACACGTTTTACGATTCACCTATAGAATAATGGCTAAATTAGCGACATTCAAAATTATTAAGTAGATCACGAAGATTTGCCTTCACCGAGAGCTCAAAATCTTTAATTCGGTTTAAATTATCGACTATACTAGTGTTCGAGTAGGGACTACATCGCCACAAATTGCTTAAGAATCTAATGATACTCACATATCCCGGTTTATACTTGTCCATGTAAGGGTTAGGTGGTCTGTTGACAATTTTTCCGGCACCAGGCGGTGGGGGCGGCGTCGCCTGCCACTCCTCGTAGTGTCCAGGAGTAGGATTATGCTGTTGTGGTGAACCTGGTGATGGCGGGTGATGGGGATGATGATGATGATGCGGTGGGGGCGGCGGAGGTGGAATAAGATCGATACGATCTGATACGTAATATCCTTTTGCTGATGGCAATACCATAATACGACCTGCAAAGAAAGATAATTTATATTAAAAATAAGTTGTATTTTCTAATTCACACATCAATATCTAACTTGGTGGTGATAAATTCAAAGCATGTAGATATTTCTGGAAAATAGTTGTGTTTTCAAATTCAGATAGTCTAGTAAATTAAGCCTAGGTTTGTTTATGAAATAAAACTTACCGTGCCTAGAATTGTGTGAGTTTGCTGACGTTACCCATTCTTCCAACAACGAGCTCCAAGGTCCAGTGTCCCACGGCTGGGCTTCGCAGATATCTTCATTCCAAACAGTGCTATTTTCCGAACTCGTCGCAGTTGCTACCAGCGCAAATGCTACCGGGATATATGCTAAACGAAGCATCTGTAAGCATGTACAATTAATACGCAATATGTACTATGAACATGAATACCTGTAAAACATTAAACTGTTAATACCGTGGAGGCAAATAACTATACGACAATTAAAGTCCGTATTTAAAAAAACGATAGAAATATTTAAGTATTTTGGACAAACTGTATTTTTTATTATAATTTACTTGAAGGATACATAGAATGATAATAGGTATTTACCTATGAAGTTGCCGTTCTGCAGTACTGGCCATTTCAAATCAAAATAATTTTTGTTTGGCTAAGAATTCTAATTTCAAATTAATTTTATTTTAAAAATATGGAATTCTTTTTCCAAAAGTAGTCATTTGTTTATTGATTAGTGTTACATTTTCATCGCATTTCAATCTTTTTTGTCATCATGGATACGTTAAAAATTCGAGTAATTATGGAATATGAGTACCGTCGTGGCAGCAACGCGGCACAAGCGGCACGCAACATCAACGACGTTTACGGAGCTAACACTACAAACCAACGCACCACCTGTTATTGGTTTGCTCGCTTCCGTTCTGGGAATTTCGACCTGAAAAATGAACTCACGGTCGTCCGAAGGCTTTGGTCGACAATGACGAATTAAAGGCGATTGTGGAAGCTGATGGTACACAATCTACCGCTGAATTAGCAGCAGCTTTCGACGTTAGCTTCAAAACAATATTGGTCCATTTGTGTCAAATTGGCAAGGTAAAAAAGCTTGACAAATAGGTGCCCCACGAACTGAATAATCGCCAGCGTGAAGTACGCGTCGAGACGTGCCTTGCACTGCTCAACAGACATACAAATGAAGGAATTTTGAACCGTATTGTTACCTGCGATGAAAAATGGATTCTGTTTGATAACCGCAAGCGCTCAGCAAGTTGGTTGTATCCTGGTTCAGCACTTAAACAATGCCCTAAACGAAAACTTACCCCTAGAAAAGTGATGGTCACTGTTTGGTGGTCTAGCGCCGGTGTCATTCATCACAGCTTCTTACCAAAGGGGGTGAGCATTACTGCAGATGTGTACTGTGAAGAACTGAACACAATGATGGAGAAGCTGGCACATCTCCAACCAGCATTGGTCAATCGCTCGTCTCCGCTGCTCCTGCACGACAACGCGCGACCTCATACTGCACAGCAGACGGTCTCCAAGTTGCAAGAACTGGGGTTGGAAGTTCTCCGTCATCCGCCCTACTCACCAGACCTTGCGCCTACAGACCACTACTTTTTCCAGAATTTGGATAACTCCTTGGCGGGAAAAAAATTCAATACCCGAGAGGCAGTACAAAGTGCCTTTGAAGAATTTGTTGCCTACCGTCCAGCTGATTTCTTTAAGAAGGGCATCAATAAACTGCCACTGCGTTGGCAAAGATGCATTGATTGCATGGGTGATTACTTCGATTAATACAAATAAAAAATACATGAAAAAAATTCGTTTAAATTTTTTCATACAAAACGGCAATTTCATAGGTAAAAACCTAATATAAGAGTAACATGTCAATAAATATACAAAACGTACGCTTCTGTTTCCTGACCGAACGCAGGGCATATACGAGTAATTAATAAACGATAAATTATAGCTTTTTCTATTATATCTTATGGGTTTTCCTATACTGACACACATTTAGGTAGATCGTAAACACTAGCATACTCTTAGTATGACATACATCCGAAAACAAATGCAAGCTCCAATGGGATTTAATACATGATTTTTAGAGTTTACAGGGGTGAGTAAAATAAACTAATTAGATTTGATTTCAGTAGTTGTAATAGATCACGTCCTATACATAACCTAGATTCAATTCAATCGTGAAATGCTATGAGTCAGCATTCGAAGCACGTTTAATATTACACGATGATTCGAGACGGGTCATTACCTCAACTCGGTAACGATTATATAAGAGTTTAAAGTATGACGAGCTAGTCCCGCACCTCACCGCAGCGGGCGGCACTACCGGCTCGAGACCGCGTTGCGTTACGCTGCAGTGAAAGCTGTCGTGACGTGATACAAGGATCTCCTATTACGCGATATCCGCATCGCGTATGGTTCTCTTACGGATTTACCTTATATGTTGAAACATATTACCTAAACCTTCAACTCGCTTCTTAAAATGTTGATTTTACGCTACTTTCCCTTTTGTGTCTCACGTCGGTATTTTTAATATGCAAATTGCATCGTGATAACTGATACATATGTACGTTGCTAAATAATCACAAAATAAGACTTCATGCCCTAAATTCTTTAACAATAACGATTATAATCATTTGTACCTAAAAATATGTGTCGATAGATTAACTTTTGTACATGCTGCGTCAAAACGAGTTTTATCTAGTGTTATGTTATTTTTTATCTATCTGTAATTGAGAACATATGTACCATAAAAGCATGTTAACTCCATTAAAGTGCAATTACATTAAGTATAATTTAATACTAGCTCGTTAAAATTATTGTTGTTTATTTATTTAACAAAGCTTCTTTGGAATTACATGCTTTATCTCATATGCGGATATGAAATAAAGCATGTAATGAATTGCATTGATTTTTCGTAAGTAACTACCTAAGTAATTGAAACGATATTTATTTTTATTTATTTATCAATGAATTGTGCTGAAAAGATCTAACTCCATTCAGATTAATGATTTACATCTCGCAAATCTTCTTCTTAGTTCACTTTGTAACGTCAAAAGGTACTTTGTATGTAAAAGTTCAATTTGATGGTGCCGGTTCTTTAATAATGTCTACTATAAACAATTGTCTACCTACTATGTTGTTTAATATTCAATAATTTCGTTAAAAATATTCGAATAAAAGATACTGATTGCTATTTTGTCACGACTTATTTACTTTTAGCCTCTTAACTTGTTTCATACGTTACCGAATGTATACAAATTGTATACTAAAACTTAACCGGAAAATACACCTATGATTTAAAAAAAACCATTTCGACCAGTTGAATAGTCTGCTAGTTGTAAGTTCACGAACGGACAGACAGACTGACGGAGAGCGTACTTTTGTAAAGATAAAAGCGAAATAATGTACTTAATTTAATTATAGATATGAATACACAGTCATACGAAACATTCTTGCTCTTTTCTGTTATACTCAAGTAAATAAATAAATGACTTATTCTAACTGTATTGCTAAACGAGAAATATGGAAAGATATTTTTTTGAGGTTATCCTAATAACTTATCAGCGATTGTCTTCGGACAGAATTCCTGTCTGAGGTTGACACTCCTACAGACATTTGACAAGTCCTATAGTCGTTTTATATAAATTACCTTCAGTATTTTATTAAATACATAACAAAGTTATAGGAACCATCAAAGGTGAATGAAACATTATTTTAGTAAACACTTTAAGCAGGTAATTGCGCTTAATATACTTAGATAAGCGAAATGCGTTTACATGACATCGTACTAAATCATTATCAGTAAACACTTCGCGCTATCAATAATACTACCATTTAGTACTTATCCTAATAAATCCTCAAAATATAAGTAATATTTGAATTATTGCAGACAGTTTTTAAATAAAAAAAAAATTGTATAATTATGATTAATTATACAGTGTTTTTAATTATATATCATTTGCATATCAAAATAGAAACTTAGTGAAAGGAATAATTTTTAATTTAATACAAATATAATATAAAAAATACATTTAAAGTTGTAATACAATTTTAAATCCTTCGTTATGATTATTGTCAGGATAATTTTTTGACAAATTTATATTCCAATATATATGTAAATGTTTCTTAAACTAAGAAAAATAGCTGAAAAATATATTTCAAAATTGATTCTACTTACGTTTGGGATATCTGTATAACACGAGCGCCTGTTCACTTAAGTGTCTGTTATTATACCACTGAATACACGCATGAGTTTACACACTTTCCTGGAGAGAGTAGTGTTGTCGGCGAGCGGCTGTCTCCGACTAATAGTTAATATTATTTTGACTGCCAACTTACTTGTTTGTGGTTCCTATGAACGCGGCCACTACGGCACGGATTGCAATCCGGCGCGCGTTAATGTGCGGACGTTTGTTACACAAGCCCGGTGAAACCTATAAACTTGATGTAATCTATATAAACACGTTACTAGTCGCGTTTAAAAAAAAATAATAGTACAATATATTCTACCACATAATACACGTACCACATAACACAGTAATTCGTGAGGCATGACCAAGCACTCAAACAACGTATTTATATATACCCAGATATAATCAGAAGAAAGTGACGATAAAAATATAATGTAAATTTAATAATTATATTGGATATATACTGATGTAATAGAATGTGTGGGATCACGCGAACGGTTCGTATTTATGTAAATATAATAGTGAATGTCAAAGTCAATGATCTGAGAGTTTCGGCTTTCACAACATATGGGATGCGAGGCGACGAGTGCGCACCGATCAGTCCGTTATACGATTCAGTAGTAATTTATAGAATAAATTCTATATTACCTTTTAAAGTGGCCAGGGAGTTTACAAACATACGATTAAAACACACAAATAATTTTATCTTTTGTAGGCTTTGAATACATTGCATTCTACCCGCATGAAGCATTACGCTACCCATACATGCATCTTAATAAATAATAATAAGCCATAAATATGATCGTAATTAACACGTTTACACTACTCATTACATACTGGAAATCTTATATGTGGAAAACACAAAAACCAGTGTTTGTACAAGTGTTGAAATCTACTAAGGACATTTTCTTATTGTCAGTAATCAAGTAAAATTAATAATTGTACACAAATTTTGCAATATTTATTTATACATACTTTAGTTCAAATCTGTGGACATCAGATATGCATAGCAATGGTTTAATTATACCACGGAGATTTTTACACTTCCACAACACAAAACTCCTGTGAAAAAGTGTCAAGTTATTAGCGGCCGCATGCGACTTTGTCAGCGTCTTTCTTTACGAACTCACAAAATGTAATAATTACTTTGGAATTGATAATATATTATGTTTGTAAAATATTAAATTTTGTTATATGTGTTAAATGCGCTATGAAGTAACATGTAACAGATAAATAAACTACAAAAAATCGACCAGTTTATACAGCGCACGTTGAGATAGCTATGAGATGATGAATTTCAACAATACCTTTATAAATTATAACTTATAAAAAATATAACTTATAAAAAATATAACTTATAGTGTCCTTTTCTATATACCTGGCGATGTGTATGATGTCAATCATATTTCATGATGTCCAGTTGAGTATTTAAGGAGTGAAAGCGTTACAAACAAACTCACAACGCATTTATAATATATAATAATAGTAAAGATAAGATAAGATGTGTTATTGTATATGATAAGCTCTCAGTAATAAACATCTGTTCCCAAAGTTTTCTTGTTTATATTTTAACAGTGTTAAATCCTTACCTATTAACCCTGCTAACATCTTGCCTTAATGCTGACATTAGCAATACTGTTTTCTCTTTGTATCGAACAGCCTACACTAACAGCGATTCATAAGTTGATCTTTCTCACATTATACATATGTGTATGTTCTCTCGTATTATATAATAAACTACTTTCTTTACAAGGTTTACTCTCGCCCGACAACTCAACAAAGCATGTTAACTCAAGCGAAAACTAGCTTTTATGCAGTGAAACTATAGTAAGGTAAATATGGTCTAAACACTGGAAACTGTAACAAACTGGTCGTCCCATGTTTCAGACTCAGTAAAACCAGTAACAGTTTTTTTAGGTAATAGTGTTATTAGGTTTTACAAAGTCCCAAAGCACATTGCTGATTTGCCGGACTGGAAGTTTAAGCATCATGTGAAACAGGTTTTGGTGTCAAAAGGCACCTTATTATTGTAGAGTTGATCTATATTTGAAAGATGGTGATTGATGTCTGGAATTGACATTTCTGTGTACATACACTAAAAACGATTGTGTCGTGTTTTGTATTTTAAATAAATATATGTTAAAAAGATAAACCAGATCGAGTTTGTTGCTGGTTCTTCTCGATGAGTGGGTTGTTTGTCCGAACCGCTGGTAACTTTGACGTTCATAAGTGCCTTCTTAGGACCTAAATTGAATAAACTATTTTTTATTTTGATTTTGGTAAATTCTGGATTAACTAAATTCATGATGCGAAATTGTTATTGAGTTTAGTTGCATATTTTCTAGGTTAAACTTATCTTAATGGGATAGCGCACTCATGAGTACTCACATTTCACAATATTAATGTTATTTGAGAATAAATACTGAATGTCAATGGAGGTTGTACGGGCGCGTGTAGTTACGAAATAAAACAACATTTTAAACGAAACAGTATAATAACAATTTGTATTAACATCTAATTATTTACTAATAAATATTACATCCAAAAGTTTATTCAATTAATAAGAAAAATGGTCTTAATTATAATGTACATCGCCAAATATAATTTGATACATGTCGTTCCTAATTGTATAAAGTTTTTTTTAAACAGGGTGTAGTCTTCACAGTGACTTCCAGAATATAAACTTATTTACATGTAATTATTATATTTGGTACATATTTATTTGGATTATCCAGGACTTGTACAAAGATATAAGATTTTGGTTCCTTTAAGTGTACAATTAATAATTATAATATTTACAATAATAATTCACATTTTCAGCTTCGTCCGGTTTTTTGTTTATCTATATGTGACAAAAATGAAACAGCCTGAGTGCAGGATGTTCGATTTTTCTTATATTAATGTGAAATCAATGAAATTGTCTTAATTCAAGATGTATATAAAAACATAATTATTTAGTTTGTGAAATGTCTTTTAAAATGCTAAAAGATAATAATTTACTTGGTATTTTTTTGTTCTCTTGTAAAAAACTTTGCTTAATATACAAGTATATAATGTACAAGTAATATAGAACATAAAAATTGTGTTTCATGTTTTGAGGAATTATGATATAATCGTAATACGAATATATTTGGTGAGTGGTGTTTGTTTGTTTGTAATCGCAACTAATGCAGTTATTCGTATTGCGGTATATGCCTACGTCTTCTTATTTATTTATTTCATTGTTCTCAGAACAGGAGGATTCCTCCTATCTGGTTTTTAAGACTAATAAGCAATGTTCATAGGGATTTATTATAATTAATGTACAAATGACTTATATTTTGTTTCTAGTTTTTTTTAAAAACGTTGTCCAACTAGAGTTTTATTAAATCAATTCTTAGCAATTATGAATATTTTATTTCGAACACTTCTGAATAACGAATTATAGTATGATTGTGGAATATAACAATAGTGATTTTGATAGGAAATTTCATTTTATGAGTTAATTTTCTGTTTATACTTTAAAGATTTAGGAGGAGGGATATATATTCTTTTTATAGGAATATGAGATAAGTTATAAACAGCAGGTGATATTCGAGTATTTTTTATTAATGGACATGTTATCAAGTTTATTGGAGGTTCAAGCCTCGTCGGCAAAGGATAGGCGTATGTTGTGTAGTTGCTGTGTTGTTGTTGCTTAGCTTTCACTGTGTTTGGGATTGCGTGGATACAAACATAGTGTTTAGCGGAGCGAGTATGATGGTTTAAGAGTCGTTTGTGCGTATTATTTTGTCGGAGTTTGTGTTGCGGTGTGCAGAGGGCGGGTCGGATCGGGTTCGCTGCGCCGTTATGGTTCAGAAGTATACGGTGAGGTTCATGTGCTCCGCGAGTGCGGGGTTGGTGGCGTCGTGTAGGGGGCTGCCCCCCCTGCTGTCCTGCAATACATTTGTTTTTGCCTTACATACTTCAAATTACACTTCTCATACTCACCATCATGACTCGTGTATTTACTTTGTGAAGTTAGAAAAATAAAGAAAAACTTGTTGAGACGTTAATAGAAGCGAGTCGTTACATTTTAAAATGAGCTAAATCCAATTGTAATCGTTCGTATAACGCGTTTAATTGTTTTAAGATCTCCAGTGTGTATACACTGAGTTTGAAACGTTTCTCCGGTCGTGAAATTTTTAGTTTATTGTTATGATTTTCAAGTTTTACATAAACACATCTGAAGATCTGGGAAAATAACGTAAATATAATTAGGAACGGGTAAACTTGGATTTAGCATATTTTGAAATGTAACGACGCATATAGTTACAAGGAATTAGCCGTAGATGTGAGTAGTGCAACTCTATGGATGAGAATGCCCAGTATGTAGTCGTCAGTCGCCTTTTACGTGTTCAGTCAAAATTGATAGCCAAGTAATTAAGATGCATGAATAGGCAATAATTCCCACCGATTATGTCTCAGAACGAGATAAACTGTGTCGAGGTGCATGAGCAGCTGGTAACTTCAGCCGATGGTGTTTGAGGTCGCCTATATGGCCAATAGTACGGGCACAGGTCATTTGTAATTACCTCGATATAAGTAATATCGGTAATATCACATACGGAAGTCATTAGTAACCCCCTTGAAATAGTCAATAACACGGACATAAGTAATTAGTAACTCTCTTGATATATTATTATTGATATATATATAATTAATAGCACGAACGCAGGTGAATAGTAACCCCGCCGATATGTATGATATACAAGTTTCAGAGCGGTGTGCAGGACATCACGTTGCCTCCACATTACAAGACAGAGACGAGAGAGGAGAATGTTAAGATCCTTTGTTATTTTATGTCTATACTACACGAAGGTTTGCTATATTCGAAAGATGATTACGGAACTCAGTATACACGACTCGCAGGCTACACCGGGATGGCGAACTCAACACCTGGATAATGGTTCGAGAAGTGGAATGATGTTCGGCGGCGGCCGGATACGAACTGAATATGGAGGAATGTGTACAAGTGAACGTTATGTTTTTATTTTCAGATTAAAGCGGCAGGCGTTGTGCGAGTACCTGCGCCCTCGTGTCGGGGTCCGTCGGTTCGTCCCAGCTGAGGGTCTTGACCTTCGCGGGTATAGTGGCGCAGGGCCACGCCACCCCCGACCTGCCCGCGCCCCCCGCCTGCAGGTGGTCACTCATCAACGCCGCGCCTCCTCCTCCAGCCCCGCCGAGCAGTGGCGCCACCTTGCCGCGCGGGGCCCGCTGCGGCTGCGTCGCCGTACCTTTACATTATTTCATTATCATTGCCTTTAACCTTTATTCATGTGAAGATGACCTCCGTTGTTTGTCATTCTCATTTTGATTCGTTACTTTAATTCTTTCAACGTGCATCATTCTATTCAGTATATAACAGCGACGTGTACTGGAAAACAGGTTTCCTTTCATTTTTTTTGCAATCAATCTTCGACATTTTAACAAAATTTCAATAATCTGTTTAATCATAATTTCAATATTTCGAAATATAGTACATAACTTCTTAAATTTCTATTTTCCATAGAATTTTTGTGGCATCTCAGAGTTTACGCTCCGCGATATTATTTCCCATCCACTTCACTTGCACACGATGACCGAACTGCATTACGCAAAACACCATCAACATCACAAAATATAGAATAAAATAACACTGGAGTATATATAAACTCCAGTGAATGGCAGACTACGAAACTTTCAATAACTCATATTTTATTTTAATTATCATTGAAAAACCCAATTCTTTGCTTATTAACTATGGGATATTATACCAAAAAAAAAAAAATGATAGTTTTCTAGAAAGAACTACGAGTTGCATTAACTAAAATACGGTTTTCTACTAATCTCTCAAGTTGGGTTTAAAAACTTTTATATCAATCGTTACACATAGACTTAATAATATGTATTTTTTTTATATAAAATCATTATTTTAATTATACATAATGAAAGTTCTCACCTTGGTTATATATACAATATAGCTGACCAGTGCAACTTCGTCTGCACCAAATCGGTTATCACCGGATTCAATTGTATTTTTAAACGTGAAAACTTTTAATGAACCTAAAACCCGATTGCAGCCACACCTACCGTTTCTAATTGTAAATCCAAACTATCAAGGGACTCACTCAAACATATACCCAGATGGTATGTGAGAAATCTTTTACAATAAGCCTACAACCCGTTCGCAGCATCATCTACCGGGTTCAATTAAAATAAAAACTAACCTACATATATTGGCGGTAATGAAAGAGAAAGCTTCCCTCAAGTCTATGAACTCCCGGATGGAATGAAGATCCTTTTCCTTTTTTGGAGACGTTTACTATAGTCAGTATAGTTTATGTTATAAAATAGCAAATTGATACAGTTTAATTGTAAATTAAACGATAAAATATATTTATAAGATAATTAATGATAAATTAAACACTCAATGATCTAGAACAATCATGTTAATAAAAGTTAATACATGAATAAGTAATCATTGAGTTGGTTTGCTATTGAAATGAAAGTTTTATGTATGTCTCTTTTTCTCTGTCACGACACCTAACCTACTGCACATAGACTCTGAACATGGACAATACCTAAAACTAAAATTTAATAGTCATCTCTACCACTTACTTTATCATAACTATCTTCACCTTGTATTAAAACTTTTTCACACCCCATTGTATTAAAGAAAAATATAAATATGAAAAAAATATGAACATCGCATTGATGCGTCAACTGTCACTTGCCTGTAACTATTTGTCTAAGAGTTAGCAACGGTTTCGAGAGCAAATTTTAATAAGCCAGTTTTTTATATATCTTTATGTTCTTCCGAACATCGTGCGGGCTATCTGGATACCGGTAAACGTTGCGTTTATTAGTGCATATTGCATATTTACAGGCAAAAATATTGATTTTTAAATAACTTTAGAATGTTTTGTTTTTCACTCACTTTGAAACGCTACTAAAACATGAAATTATTATTGCCAGACATTTTTGTTATTAACAATAATGTGCCCGATGCTATTTTTTGTAAATAAAAAAAGTATGTTCAAACCATATTAAGATTACTGTAATTTTAATATTATTTTATTTATACATAAAAGAGGGTAAATTAAAAATAATATGTATAGAATAACTTAGCTATAGCGATAGTTTAGCGCAACACTGGCTGTATAATAACGATAGCGATAATTGTGGAAGCGCCTGTTATAGACGCATGTACTCTATATGGTGTCAGTCCCAAGTTATATGTTTACGTTTATTGTTGTTTTCCATAGTTTACGGTGAAATCTTAATATCATAATGGTTAATCAAATGAAATATCTTCTTTGCAATGGAAAAAATAAAATGGTTTAAAATTAATTATATTTACTTATAATGAGTATCATCGGGCATATTATTGTAAATAACAAAATGGTCTGGCAGTAATAAATTCGTGTTTTTAATAACGTTTAAAAAGAAAGTTTTATTGAAAAAAGTTTTCTAAAATTATTTAAAAATCAATATTTTACCTGTAAAGGTGTGATGTGCATTAATAAACACAACGTTTACCGGTAACCAGGTATCCTGAACCTTGTTTGGAAGAGCATAAAGAAAGATATATTAAAGAAAAAGCTTTTCTAAATTTTTTGTTCTTCCAACGTTGCTGGCTCTTGTACTAAGGTGTCGCAATAAAGTTTTATTACACTTTTTTCGGTCTAGCTACCATAAGGTTCGTTACGTTCGTTCCAATATAGCTTCAATTTTTAATTAATCTGTCTGCTATATATATATAGCACAAAGAAAATTTACCAAAATCCGTCAAGAATTTCACTAACCACAAATTTTTGATTCTCATCCGTTATTCTGGAGAACCCATTGGATTTTATGGGACAAAAATTATCCTAAATGTAATCTTGTAATATTAGTTATCACTGTGTCAAGTTTCGTCAAAATCGGTTCAGTATTATCCGAGTGATGCGTGTTCACAGGGGCATACAGACAGATAGACAGACAAAAATTGTAAAGGGATTATTTTTGGCTTCTATATCGATAACAAAGTCTACCCCGATTATAATTTTCAAAAAGATTTGGCCTTGTTACAGTTTTATTATAGTATAGATAGAGAGAAGATAGATAGATAGATATCAGTATAAGTAACAAATTACAAGCGGGAAAACTAAATAGAGAGTTGTAAATATGAATGATTATACTAACTAATAGTATGTAGTCCGTTGGGCGGCGAGGTCTCCGCGCGCAGGTCGAGGCTGCTGTTGGAGTTCGCGAGTATAGTGCTCGCGCCCGCACTCACGCTCAGCAGCGACCCCCCGCCCCCCACACCGCCCCCCGCCGCCGGGGGGGTCAGCGCGGGGGGACGCGGCTTCTCCTCATCCACGAAACCGTTCGTCTTATTTACTGAGAGCGGAGGTTTCGACCGTCTTCTCCTGTAACAAATATCAAATTTATGATGGCTTTATACGTCATTCCTCAGGAATAATAACAACATTGTAAGGAAAGGTGGACTAACGCGCGGTACATGTACAGGAGCAGCGCGCACACGAGCAGTAGCAGCGCGCTCGTCGCGGCGCCGAACCCGCTCACCAACGCGCTGACCCCCCCGCCCCCCGCGCCCCCCAAGCCCCCCGGACCCCCCGCGACCCCCCGCCCCACGTGCACTATCACCGGCACCGACGTCTGCGAACACACGGACACACACGCATACATCACCCAAAACAATCTCGTAGCATAATGCTATCTGTTCAATGGTGTTAGTTTATATTTACAGTAACACATGGAGCTGCCACGAATTTCAACTCCCTACCTTCACGTCTTACATGACACATATAGGTGTTTTAATAATAGTTAAAGGTATATTTGTAGTCCGGTGAAACTGTTAAGACCTTGCTACGTCAATAGCGTAGTCAGTTCGAGAAAAAAAGTTAAAGGTACGAAGTAGTCTGGTGAATATATTAAGTCCTTGCAAATCCATTCGGTTCGAACAACAATAATTAAAGTGAGACTTATGAGTTGAAATGTATGTTTTATTTATCTAAGCATTGGCACTATCCTAAATTGAAGATATCTATGCATATAATAAAAACAAAGTGTCTGTGTGTAATATCAAAATAACATATTTTTTACTGATTAGGTGTGAAAGTATACACGACGAAAGTATACAACTGATAACAAAAAATGCAATTTTTAAAATTTTTGTCCATCTGTTGTCTGTCTGTTTGTTCCGGGTAATCTCCGAAACGGCTGGGCCGATTTTGACAGGAATTTCACTGGCACATAGCAAAAATTACAGTGGGTTACTTAGGCTACTTTAAATTAGACTAGCTGTTAACCGTGGCTTCGCCCGCAGTGCTATCTCCAAAACGATTGGACCGATTTTCACGGGACTTTCACTGACGGATAGCTGACGGTATAATAAGTAATTTAGGTTATTCTATTTTAGGTTAGCTGTTACCCGCGACTTCGTCCGCATGAAATTTAGCAAAAATATGCTCACTGTAAACTTGTACATAAGACGTGCGTTGTACTGGACTCTAAGAATAAATATAATTGAAACTCATATATCTGTATGTATGTATTCTGAATTATATTGTCTTTTTGGTAATTTTGGCGGCCATTTTATTTTATTTACCGCACTTTCGTCTACATGACTCAGTAACCATAGTAACATATAAGAATATTGTATCGAGTTCAATAAGCACTATTTAAATTGTCAGATATTAAAAACTGCTTATTCATTGTTTACAATTCAACATTATAATTATTAATAGTAATTTTGAAGACAGAAGGGGTCTTTCTAATAAGATATTAGACCATAAACGTGTCACTTATTGATAATATGAGCCCATTATATCATTATCTACCTCTAAGTCATTGTTTCATTAGTTCCTTATACAGTATAAGTGAGCACTGACCTAGTTATATTGTGGATTAAAGTTCGAAATATGTTGCTGATGATAACCCTCACTTGACACAGTTAGTATTTATATATCTAATGTTACACGTTACATGTTACTGTAAGTAGCGTGCGTGTCGTATTTATAATTGTTTTTAAAGAACATTTCTATAATTGTGCGTGGTCTCAGAATTTTATATTTCTTTAATACAAATTTAAAAAACGCGTGCGGAGCTGCGGGTACAGCTGGTATGATATATATAATATTACACATTATAGTGACTTTGTGCATAACTCCTGCTACAATGTTGTGAATAACTAGCTATGCCCGCGACTACGTCCGTGTGAAATTTCAATTATAAACTTAATAAAATCAAGTAAACTTAATCATACCATATCATCAAGTAAACATAATCATATCATAAGATTATATTGTGTATTAAAAGTCGACATGTGCGATTTAAGTGGCCTTTATGAATGATTTTGTTCTTCGAGACGCAGCATGGCACTACAACGTCTAGTTGTATATCGTATATACTTGAAAAACATTATAACTACGTTCATTTCTGACGGATGCAGTCGGGGTTACACCTCTCGGGTAACTTCCACACATTAAAATTGTTCACATATTGAACCACCCCGTGATAAGCCTTGTAACTGCCTAACTGTTTTTACGAACTGTGGGTATGTTGTCTATCATTCATTCTAAGTTCTCCCAGAGTATTTTTTTTATATTTAATGTAAAGATTTAGTCCCGTTAGCCTTTTATTGTATGTATAGATAGCTTTCAAGTAGAATAAATATATGTGGAAACATCTTTTATTGAATAAATGTAAGAACGTATTAATGACAGGTTCATATAGTTATAAATCTATTTCTCACGAACATGTCGACATGGTGTTATTGAAGTAAACTTTCTTTAGAGTCGTTGTGGCTTGAAACTCGATAAAACTAAAATGCTTCATGACAAAAAGACAAACACGTACATCAATAGGACGCAATTACTAGATTTTATGCTTCCAATTCAACGTTAAAATTCAGTCAAAATTGGTTCAATACTTTCAGTGAGATACTGCGATACAGACATACAGACAGACAGTCAAAAATTGAATACAAAATGATTTTAGCTTCTATATCGATTTAAAAGGCCACCCCAATTATAATATCCAAAATATATTTAATGTACAGATTTGGCAGCGTTACAGTTTTATTATATGTATAAATAAATAAATAACATATATTATAAAATATAACATCATTATTATTATCTATGTTCGTCTGTTAACACCTCGGAATATTTAAAAGTATAAAGGTAATATAATTTCTGTTTAGCTACACTCGAGTGCTAAACTCTTATTACCATCACAATGACAGAGGACGCGAAGCGCCGCAGCGCATGAGCTAAAAACTATAGTAAAGTATTCATACATTCAAATAGTACTGAGACATAGGATCCGCCAAATTTCTCAAAATTATAATACGAAGTAAACCTAACAAACGCAGAAACAATCTCATTATTACCTGTGCTCAGCCTTCAAATATTCTTAGGACATTAAACCAATAAAACAGTAAATCTAGCGCCATTTATACTTGCACAAACACACTTATTAATTAAAAGCTAACGAAAATAAAATAGTTCCAATTAATTATATTTCACTTCGATAGATATATAATGATAGTACATCGTATCGAAATAGCTGCGGCTCAGAACATTGCTTTATATGTTGAGCGCCATCTATTGGCATAAATATATATTAATTAACTAATAAAAAATAATATTAATTGTTGTTTGTGTGGAGAAAAATAAGTAAACATTGGTATTTCATTTAATGTGTATTAGATATTATTTATACAATATTCTTCTTTTGCATGAGATTGAAATGTATTTATTTATTTTTGATGACTACCCTCCTCTCGTAGCTCGCGCCGGTATTCAAATCACAATAAGTTCTAACAGAGCGCACCGACTTTATTGAAAACAAACACTAACTTACTCTCGGGGATATGCTTTATGATTTTCTGAGGTTTTATTGTGAACCGAGTACTTTAGTAGTGATGCGTGTTCGTACAAACAGACAGACAGACATTTCTAAAAATGACTGAAATGT
This sequence comes from Antheraea yamamai, assembly GCA_036509395.1. NCBI lineage: Eukaryota > Metazoa > Arthropoda > Insecta > Lepidoptera > Saturniidae > Antheraea > Antheraea yamamai. The sequence goes on from AP028438.1 coordinate 22,292,012, forward strand.
ATTTCTATTACTTATTCCTAGACACATGTAACAATTTTTTCACGAAAATCGAAAAAGTATAGACACGTTAAATTTACATTGTTATTATATGTATAGATATAGATTGTGAACTTGTGCTTCAGAAACTGATTGTGTAAGTATTATTCCCAAATTAGTACAGATAGAAGATGAATGTTATGTAATCTTGTTCCTTATGTGATGTTGAGTGTGGGTGTGATTTGAATAAAAGCTAGTTTACTAGAACAAAGGCTGTATGATAAGTGTAAAGGTGATATTTGATGAAGCGTAGATATAGAAGGAGGCAGGGACCTGTCGCGGCGGAGCGCCCGAGTCCAGCGCCGTGGCCACCGCGTGCAGCGAGCCGCGCGCGCGCTCGCGCACGTACAGCGACCCGCTCGCGTTCAGGTGCAACATGCTGGAATCACGAAAACCTCCTATTCATAACTCTACCCTCACAATACATTCCTCACAATTCTATGTATACCCGCAAAAACTTTGAAAAACTACATCTTGTACAAGTCTGCCACGATCTTAACACTAGAAACTGTGATAAACTGCTCGTCCCATATTTCAGACTCAGTAATACCAGGAACAGTTTTTAAGTAAAGTATTCGGTTTACAACAAAATTCCAAAACATATTGCCGATTTACCCAACCGTAAGTTCAAGCAACATGTCAAGCGAGTTTTGATACCAAAACGCTATTACAAAGTGGACCACTATGTGAACGATGGTGATGTCTGGAATTGACTTCTCCCTGTGCATCCACTAAAAGCCAATGTAATGATCTATGTTTGTAAAGATATGTATATCATGAAAAGATAAACCTGAACGAGTGTCTCGCCAGTTCTTCTCGATTTGTGGGCTATTCTCCGAAACAGCGGTAGCTTTGATGTTTATTTGAGTGCTTTATTAGAGCCTAAATTGTATTTTTTTATAAAAATGTATTATTCTCTGGTATATTTGCTTCATTAGTGTACATACATATATTAAAAAACTGACTTATAAGAAGCACCGTGCAAAAATAAAGTAGGAACCAAATTATACTAAAACATTTAGATTTAAACTTTAATGAACGGTAACCATAATCTTCTTGCCCTTACCCCCCTACGTAAGGTCAGCACAACATATTTGTCATGTTGTAATGTATGATTTGGCCTAATTTTTATAACCGTCCGCCTGCCTAACGGCAACCCCTCTTAGGATTATTATGTCGTACCACTATCTATATGTTTGTGATTATTATATATAACGAGCTGACCCGCGCAACTTCGTCTGCGCCAAATTCGTTACTACCGATTCCAATTTTATTTCCAAACGTGAAAAATTTTAATAAATCCTAGAACCCGATTGTAGCATCACTTACCGGGTCCAATTGTGAACACTAACCATCATATATATATATATTGGCAAGAAATGTCTTCCCGGTATCCCCTGGGTTGCTCCTGAGGCCCTCACCTCTGCGCCCCATTTACTATCCTCGCAACAACGCAATAAATTTACCGGCTTATAGTTTTTTATGTTTTTATCTTCTAACCAACTCCATCAATTAACATGCTGTAAAAAGTAAACTTTATCTCCATGAAATTTTCAATTTGGTATTTAGCTATTTGTTTTAATAAGAATTTGTAAAGTATATATGAAACCTATATCCGATAACTTTATTAATTTGTAATTAGTAATTGTAACATTTATTTTTTTTTTTCACATAAAAACAATCTTGTTGGTTGATATATTGAACTTAGAAATTTTCGTATTTTTTGTAAAGCTAACAGTAATGAATTTTGCTACAAATTTTATTCCTTTATTTAAAATCATTCCAGCAACGCACGCTATGTTATAGAATTTTGGTTATTTGAATTACATTCATTGTGGTCAATTATTAAATATATATATTTACCTAAATAAAAAGTAGTCTAATATACCTTTCTAACAATCAAAGAATTTTCAAAATCAGATCAGTAGTACCAGAGATTACCCCGCACATGCAAACTCACTAACTTTAACTTTATAATATTGTAGTGTCATAGATACGAGTTCTACCAGTGTTAAGTCAGTAATGGGAAATTCACTTTATAGGTAGTATTAAATTTTTATTATATAATTTAGTTCAGAGTATTGACAAAAGGAGAAAATACTCACCTTTGTGCCTTTGCTAAAACTAGACGGACGTAGTATATTGTTGGGTAAAATATCATACAACAAAATAAATACTAATTTGAGAAAATTGAAAAAAATGTGTTCTAGAGTTCCTTCATCCAACCCACATTCACATATTGAGTTGTCCCTGATTCTGAGCTTTACAAGATGCACTGGAGAGCACACATCTACAGATAGATCCTCAGTCTACAGATAGTAGACGCAGCAAACTTGTCACGAAATTTATAAACCCATGGCTTATCAGGAATACTATCCTGAATAGAAGCATAAGATTTGCCTTCAATTTGTTTGGGTACATTCCAGTTTGAGTTCCGTGATAGAAACAGATCAGTCTTGTTTGGGGAGGATAAATCCTGAAGATAGGTTTTATAGTGATCAAAATATCCAGTGTGGATAGCTTCTTTAGCAAGAAGATCAACAGTTTCATCACCCTGGATCCCACTATGACCCCGTATCCGTGCCAGAATTACATAGATTTTTAAACAATGACATTGATACAAATGTAATTGATTAACACGTGTATAATCCTTTAGTACAATAGGGTCTCTTGCTGGTAACGTCAATATTGGTTTTTACGTCCTTATGGAATGAAGGTTAGTTTTGTTTATATAGTATCAAATTTCACCGTCCGCCGAGAGGTTAATTGTGATAACTGATATTTAATTGAAATATGTCAAACATATCAAAATAATATCAAATGTAGTGTAAAAAGTATCAATAAGAAGAAAAGCTCTTTCTTTCTTGAAAGCAAACAATTTCATTAATCAAAAAAAACATTTATATATGGGGCAGGAATGCCCCAAAAAAGTTTTTTCAAATTTTGCTTATTTTGTTAAACTTTGCACTAAAACAATTTTAGTTGGCTTTTATAACCTCAAAAGTAAAAAAAAATTAAACTAAAAAAAAACATAAACTGTATTAATAAGAGTAAAATTATTTTTGTTAACTTCAAATATTTCTTTTAGGTAAAGTGTTCTCAATTTTTAATTTTTTTTTTAGTTTTGTCTTTTTCCGCGAAGTAGTTGCTTTAAAAACTTTTTAAAAAATTGAGAACACTTTACCTAAAAGAAATATTTGAAGTTAACAAAAATAATTTTACTCTTATTAATACAGTTTATGTTTTTTTTTGCTTAATTTTTTTTTACTTTTGAGGTTATAAAAGCCAACTAAAATTGTTTTAGTGCAAAGTTTAACAAAATAAGCAAAATTTGAAAAAAAATTTTTTTTTCAATCGAAAAAAAAAATTAGAAGAATAAGTGGGCACAAAATGGGAATAGTGGGGATAAATACGGTTTTAGTTGAAGTTTTTTTTGAGACAAAAAAATTGAAAATCCAAAGTGTCGAACTTCGAAAAAATGACGGTTTTCTTGAAAAAACTAATATATTTGATTGTTCTTTACTTAAAAAAATTTTTTTTAATTTTTTTCTAAAAACTACATTTAAAAACAAGAATAAACAAAAAAAAGTGCCAAAAGGTCAATTTGTGTTAAAGTTATAGCAATTTGAAAAAAAAAGAGCGTTTTTTTTTTAAATTCGTAACTTTTTTTGGGTTGGGTAAAAAAATCTGAAAAAATTCAGAAAAATGTTATTGGTAGGGTAGAAAATAATACCAAATTTTTAGCCAAATCGAAAGGGGTCGAAAAAAAACTCGGTGATTTGGCATGGAATGCCCCATATATACTATACAGATTTTTGAGCCAGGAACCATCTCGGGCGTCCCCAGATCACCCTATTAAATTATTATCACAATCGGATCAGTAGTTTCGGAATGCATCGAGGACAAACATACAAACATTGATTTTTATTTATAAAGATTACGACGTCTGATAGGTACATCTATTAGTTTTACAATATTTCTATGTGCTTTAGCTCTGGTAGGCTATTTATAGTTTCTGTTTGAGCTGCACTATCGTTCGGTTTACACACGAAGTTGTTCAAGCTATATGGCAATCTTTAAAGGTAACAGAAATCGTAATGGTTCTGAGTGTTCTTATACTGTGCATACTTGAGAAATGGAGATCAATCTAAAGTAATTACGTATAGTTGAATATTTCATGCAATTCTAATGTGATAAGCAATACATTTCAAAACGCAGACTGCAAAATTATTTATTTTCTGTTATAGCAGTAATGTATTCACACGATTTTATTTTTGAAGTGAAAACTTCTTAAGGCGCGTTGAGCGTTATTTTCGGCAGGAGATAAATTTATGGTTTTGCGTCATAACATGCTACGTAAGCGTGACCAACCAAATTGCGTTTGCGTCAAACTAGCGACGCGTAGTATAGCATGCGGCATGTGTAATGTATTGAGGTTGTGCTCATCATATGTTTGATTAATTAATAAATTGTATAAAAATATATATAGTTATCGCTCTGAGTGCCAATAGATATGAAAACCAGACAAATATTAATTTGAATATATGAAGCCATGAAATATAAATAATTCCGACTATAATTCATAACAAATTGGAAAGAGAACACATTTAGTCTATTGTTTTGAGTTTTCACTTCTATCGACAGTCCTCATAACGGCCTCGATTTTTTTTAATGTAACAAGCACTACTGTTCATTAGTTCCCTTATTTATTTATATATTTTATCCTTATATATTTAATTATCCTTATATATCCATATTTATGTATTAGTTCCCTTATATTTTAGACTAAAAGGAATATCTATATGAGAAGACTAGTAATTAGACTAGAGTGACGGACATACCTAGCGCCGGAGCCGCGCAGAGTGAGAGTCACAGTGTCCGAGCTGTCCCCGTCGTACACCTCGAGCGTGCCCACCGGCAGCCAGCCCTCGCCCTCCGCGTCCACCACCCTCGGCCCCCCCACCTCCCCCTCCCCCCCCACCGCGAACTCGTACTGCGCGAACCGGAACCGCGGCTCCCACTCGTTCGCGTTCAACACCGTTATGTTTAATGAAGCCGTGTCGTTCTGCAAACAATTCACAGAACCACTTTATAAACAGCTTTTTATTGCATTATTTCGCAATCGAAATCGTAAATTCATTATTTAATTCAAATTAAAGCTACCACCGGTTCGGATAAACAACACACTCATCGAGAAGAACCGGCAATAAACTGGATCTGGTTTATCTCTCCCTCATTACATATTATTATAAAACAAAGTCCTCTGTCACGTCGGTCTGTCTGTCCGTTCGCAATAAACTCAAAAACTACTGAACGGATTTTCATGTGGTTTTCACCAATAGATAAAGCGATTCATGAGGAATGCTTAGGTACACAATTTGTCAAGGTTTTTTTATTATCAGAGCGGGACAATGTCCGCCGGGCCAGCTAGTGTTGTCTATTTTTACAAAACATAGATAGTTACATTCATTTTTAGTGGATGCACAGAAAGGAGCCAGCAGCGTCATTTCCAGACGTCACCATAACCACATTAATCCACCATATAATAGACATTGAAGCCCGCTCGACGTGGTGCTTAGATTCACTATCCGGCAAACGGGTAATGTGCTTTAGGACTTTGTTATAATACCTAACACTATTACCTAAAAACATTGTTACTAGTCTTAGTGAGCACTTAAACATGGAATGACTAGTTTGTCATTGTTTCTAGTATTTCGATTACGTCAGTCTTTTACTAAATCCAGATTATATTCTCCCAACCTCTGTAGGGAACGCAACAGTTATGTACATTAACATAGTATCGGGGTGCCTCCGCACCTTATAGTTAGCCGGCTTATCTATATATTAATACGTGAAGCCAAATCTTTGTATCCCTTTATGAAAGAAATGCGCGAACGGATGAACGTGAAATTTGGCATAGTTAAAGTTTATATGGAGAAGAAGTGCAGAAAGCTATTTATTTTATATAAAATGCAATATAAGTACATTAAATTAATTAAAATATGTATTACTCACACTACTGCTCCAATTTTACACAACATATACACACATGTAAATAAAAATGACATTGACATCCGTCAATAACGGACTTCAAAAAAGTAGTAATAATATTCGTCCAATAGGACAGGCGAAGGAATTAAGCCATACTGCCAAACTTCAAAAAAGGTTGCGAAGGAGGTTGCTATGCTCGACTGTATGTATTTTTTTTACTCTTACGTTCCAATTACCCTTTTTTATTCTACATTCAACAATGATATTATAACATATCTTATATATTAACACGTGAAGCCAAAACTTTACACCCCTTTTTAAGCGAATTGCGCGAACGGATGAACTTGAAATTTGGCACGCCGCTAGTTTCGATTGCGGCCACCAGTGTTCGACTGTTGCCGCCATTGTGTTACTTCGACTGCTATCGTCACGGTGGTGGGCCGCGCCGCGCGCGACGTACGCGGGGCGGCCATTGTGTTACTTCGTCTGCTATCGTCGAGTAGTTTACGCGGCTCGCACAGTGTTGTTGTGTCGTACCGCGCCGAGCCGCGCCGCATGCTAACATTTTGAGTTTTTGCATGGTCGAGTGAGAAATAAACGCATCGCTACATACGCGCCGACATATATTATAAACAATAAGTGTTGTGAGAGAGGAAACCCAGTGGAAAGAAACGAAAAACACCTAGCCGGCTAGCCACGTGGAGACTGCATCGCCGCGAGGTATGTGCCAAGTTTCCTTCCTACCTTGTGCCCTAATCGTAACTGATCGCAATAGCACCCCCGCATATACAGTCCACTTAAATTGAACATAGATAACCCCGCACCCGCATGCCGCCTACGGTGACGTCGACAACGCCGCGGCGTCACCAAAACGGATAGATCGATTAATGTAAGTACATACACGTTGTGTTGTGCTGAGCTCTGACGCTTGCCTAAGTAGGTCTAGTTGCCAGATATCGCATTAAGATGCCTTGATATTGGTACTAGATACTAGATATTTAGTTAGGCCGACTATAAACAAATTTTAGATATTTTCGAAATGCCCCAGCTGCCAAATTGTACTTACTGTGATAGAGTCGGTGACCATGACCTGGTATTGGTAGGAATCGGTGGTCTCATAATCCAGAGGTTTCCGTAGTATCACCTCACCTGCACTATTTATCGCGAACTTATCCAGAAAACCGCGGTCTGATACGTAGAATTGTAGCGGATTCTGGAAACGATATAGATCAGTAATGCTTTCTTGTAAAACAGAAGGTGGACTTTTACTATCTAGCACGCGGCAGAGCGGCAACCCAACAGAATCGCTACCGACTGCAATATTACACGAACCATTTGGAGCCACTTTTCCCCCCCTCATATCTCAAAAACTATTTCACATAAACATGTTAAATTTAACAGCTCATGTACTGAGACTTGCGAGTTATATATGTGCTCCAAATTTTATAAATACACATCAAATAGTTATTTAAATATTAAAGTCCAAAAATCGTCAGTTTTATCACTGACTGACGTATAGACCTAAATTCTAACCCAGTTCCAGATGAGAAATTTCAAACAAAGACAACTACAAAGTTCAAATTTGGCATCCAGATAGGTATTTGGGTGAACAGAACTTGCAAAGGCTATATTATAATTCGTATAATATATTCCCAAATTATAAGCAGAAATGATATTTTAAGTTGTTATAACATAGGATATGTTAATATAAATAAAACTTATTGAACTGGGGGCACACATTTAGATGTCACTATTTTTGTCGTTGTAGTCAACAATCAAGGCATATATTATTATATTGAACTTGGCTTTCATTTATGTGTTTGTAGTCATTTCAGTGATTAAATATAGATTTAAAGTATAATCGGTGAAGTCCATCTCATTAAGATAGTTTTTTAATGTAATTTAATTACTGGATGTTGGTGTTGGTGGTGCGTGGTGAGGGTGGTGAGCACTGTCCCGACAGCCGCGGCCTCGCTCACCGCGGCGCTGTACTGCGCGCGCGAGAACCGGACCCCCGCGACCCCCGGACCCCCCGCGGATCCCGGACCCCCCGCGACACCCGGACCCCCCGCGACCCCCGCGACCCCCCGCCCGGAGCCCGCCCTGCCCGAGATGCTAAGCGTGGTCAGCGCGTACCGGTCCGAGTTGTCCACTTGGCTTGCCTATAAATGAAAGTATGTAGTTTTTGACGTGATCTCCTGTTGTCATACAATGGTTTTTATTCATAATCTTGTGGTATTTGACTCGATATTTTCTAATATTGGCCACGTTTTACGTAATGTAATTCGGGTATTGTGCATAAGTGAAGGCGATGAGAAATAATACCACCTAGCATGAATTTTGAAATGCCATAAACTGAAGAAACAAGGAGGTCACCATTTTATTAGAACATTGGAATTATTACAAGAAACTTGTTATATTATTATCTACTCGACAATCACAGAAATAATCTAGAAGATTTGTTGTCCTATACCTAGTCTTGCCATAAATACTGAAACAAAGGAAAAAAAAAAATTTCTATTGCAAATAACATTTATTACTTTTACGGTGTGTCAGTTTAATACATAAATATAAAACAATTTAAAATATAAAAAGCTTATTCGAAGTGGTCTCCATTGGCTGCAATACAGGCCTTTAAACGTTGAGGCCAGTTGTCAATAGAAGCACGCACTCTTTTCATGGGAAAATTCCTCACTGCCAATCGTACGGATTGTTTTAGGGACTCCAAATTATCATGGCGTTTAGAGCAAGCCGTTATAAATCATAATCCAGCGGATTAAGATCGGGACTAGACTACGGCCAGTCTTCAATAGGTGCTATCTTCATCTCCCGAGTCGAATCTTTTGCTTTCGGATAAGATTGCTTCGAACTCTTTCCCTTACTGCTTTGACCACCTCTTTCGTACGAACACTACGTAAACGGCCAGATCTTTTTCTGTCACAAACAGAGGAAGTTTATTGTACCTATTAATAGCCCTGTACACAAACATTTTACTAATACCAAGTGTATGGAGAGTTTTAAATATTGCATTTGGCTCCATACCTACTTTATGCAATGCAATAACAGCGATTCGGTTCTCTTTATCACCCCACTCCATTTTAATATCGCAAAATATTGTACAATGTATTGGCGCCTAAATGAGAAAACTCAATGAATAATCATATAAAAATGACAGATTCCAAATTCAAATGTAATATTTTGTTTATTTTTAACTGTAACAGTATTTATGGCCAGACTAAGTATAGAAGTATTCGATTACTACATTCCAGTAGCGAAGACTGGAAATCTGAAAAAGAGAAGCCAAAGCCCATAAAAATTCTTACCTAATAGAATATCAGCTCTTTACATACAACAATCAAAGGATTAACAATATATGTGAATGAATGCCATTTCTTATGGTCACTTATCAAATTGAAACTAAATTACCGTTAACTCGCACTTATTAGTTACCAATTACTAATCCCAGTTTCTTATATCACACTAAAAAATCACAAAACTTTAAAATCAAGAAAGCAAACAAATATATTAAGCTATCCTTCAAAATGCAATCTCAAAGGTTAAAATAATATGAACAGAATTTTTAATAAGAGGTTATTCATTCTCGCTTCTCTTTTAAAATACGTATATTTTAACACTCTGATAAACCGGCGGCCGACAAGTTAGGAACGTCAAATCTATCGGACCTGTGAGAATTGCCGTTATCTTATAAATACGTATTCGCTACCGGGCCGGATTGATTGGTGGCCCTGCTGGTCCCCCGCACCCGCACATAAGACAGACTTTGTTCGCTTTCTAGAGAAATGATAGTGATAAGCCGATAAGGCGATAAGCCGATGGATTGAGAGCTTATAACTTTCAATTACATTTGATACATAGATTCAATTATCTCTGTTTGTTGCTATAATAAATGTTTAGGCATCAAATTAATTTCGAACATTTTGGTTTAGCCTACATCTGTCACTAATAACTTACACTATATGCCAATTTTTAAAGAAAAGCCGACTGGAATCGAGTTATGTGGATACTTCGCCACTGCTACACTCACAAAATTCATTCAGATAATCAAAAATATCGATAATCTCAACTAATATGCACTCCTATACTTATTTGAATATTATAAAGCTGAAGAGTTTGTTCGCTTGGACGCGGCACTCCCAGGAACTACTAGTCCGATTTGGAAAATTCTTTCAGTCTTAGATAACTAGTTGCAAATAAATCATAATCGACAATAATCAAGTATAAAGATTGAATTTTCTTTCTCTTTACAAAAGAACAAAGATTGAATCGAGGAACAGAAATAAGGAAAAGAATGGACCCATACCTTAATAACTATGGTAATCGGCTGTTGGAGTTCCTCCAGCAGTTGTTTGGTGACGGTTACGTTCCCAGTGTCGGGGTCTATGTTGACGAGGTGCTTGTTGTCGCCGGTGGTGCTGTACTGTAACGGCGCATTTATGCCCAAGTCCTGGTCAGCCGCCGCTATGGGGCCCGGAGATGTCTTGAGGATTGTACCCTTGAAAACATTTATTTAATACTAGCTGACCCGTGCAACTTCGTCTGCACCAAATCGGTTATTACCGGTTTCAATTGTATTTTTAAACGCAAATAATCTTAAAAAACCTAAAACCCTATTGCAGCGTTATCCAGCACTTCCAATCGTGAATCCAAACTATCCAGGGACTCACTCAAACATATACCCAGTTGGTATGTGAGAAATCTTTTAAAATAAACCTAGAATCTGTTCGCAGCATTACCTAAAGTAGTGTCATCAAAATGAAGATCAAAACTAACTTACATATATTGCCGATAAATGTCTTCCCAGTACCCCTTGTAACTTCATCACGTAACATACTGTAAAAGTTGAACTTTATCTACATTAAATTTCCATTTTGTTTTAGTTGTTTGTTTTATAAGAATTTGTAAAGTATACGTGAAATCTGCATTCAATTTTAATTTGGTCACATTTATTTTACTTTTGACATACAAACCACCTTTTTTACTGAGATACTGAACTTGAGATAATATACCTTTCTAACAGTGAAAGAATTTTTGAAATCAGACCAGTAGTAGGTACCAAGCATTCCTCAAAAACAAAACTTTACCACTCATTATAATATTAGTATAAATACAACATAGTAACTGCAAACAGTAGTCCGGTGAAGCTGTTAAGACCTTGCTAGGTCAATAGCGTGGTCAGTTCGAGAAAAAAAAAACTGCATACACCTCAACTGATTTATTTTAATCTTAGATTCACAAACCTGAACCCAACTACTTCAAGACTCAACAACATTTAGAAAACTAATTTTATCAAATATCGAAACAACACACGTACTGATAGAACTCTAGTTGAGATTCATCTTCTACAATGCAATGTAACTATTATCTAGGTTTATGTTTTAGGAAAAAATCTTGTCACCTTTGTTTAGCAAACATTTTTTATACAATAAAATAAATGTAACAACATATAAGTAACAGTTACGTTTACACATATTTTTTTCATATGAGGTTGATAATTACGCATAGAACTGTCATATAGCCGTAGCTCAGTTATAATGTACTGGACATTATATGGTCCACCGGAGCCGACGGTTCGAATCCCAGCGATCTTTTTTTTTTGGTATTTTTTTTAAAGTAGCTTAGGGAAATATAGCTTATCTTTTTAGCTAATCTATCTGCTATATATAGCACAATGAAAATTTACCAAAATCCGTCAAAAATTTCATTAACTACAAATTTTTGACTTTCGTCCGTTATCCTGGAGAATCCCTTGCGTTTTATGAGATAAAATCACTGTGCCAAATTTCGTCAAAATTGGTTCAGTACTTTCAGAGTGGTACGTGTTCAAAGGGACAGACAAACAGGCAGATCCTGGAGAATCCCTTGCGTTTTATGAGATAAAAAGTATCATAGATGTAATCTCGTAATATTAGTTATCACTGTGCCAAGTGTCGTCAAAATCGACTCAGTACTTTCAGAGTGATGCGTGTTCACAGGGACAGACAGACAGACAGACAGATAAAAATTGTAAAAAGATTATTTTTGGCTTCTATATCGATAACAAAGTCTACCCCGATAAAATTTTTCAAAAAATATTTAATGTACAGATTTGACCTTGCTACAGTTTTATTATAGTATAGATTTAGGATCATCAATCAAATCGTATGGACACGAACGCAGAATGTAATTTTACGAACGATGCATTATACAAACAAATACTAATGGTATTTATAATTTAAGTACAAACGAACAGTCGACGAGTAACCATGAATTCCCCCGCCATATAGATGATATAAGTCTTTACTTTGTTTTCCAAAGACAATTTAGCTAGGACAAAAAAAAATGTTCTGTGGTTTTATAAAACCACGATGCACTTGAAACTTTTTTTCAGATCGCAGGTATTTAAGTGAAAAATTCAGGAAATTATTGCATTTAGGATATTAAAATCACGTTTCTAATCTTAAATTGGAAAATGGGTATAATAACAAATCAATAGTAGACAATATATCCAATTATCATTACATATCTACACATATAATAAAAATGAAGTGTCTGTATGTAATAATAAATTTTTAATGATTGGGTATGGAACTATAAACGCTACTAATAACAAAAATGCAATTTTAAAAATTTTTGTCGGTCTGTCTGTCTGTCTGTCTGTTTGTTCCGAGTAATCTCCGAGACAGCTCAACTGATTTTAACGAAACTTTTACTAACAGACAGCCAAAATTACAGCGGGTGATATAGACTACCCTAATTTAGACTAACTGTTAACCACAGCTTCGTCCGCAGTGATATCTCCAAAACGGTTGGACTGATTTTCACAGCCAGGTAGCGAACCTTATAAAAAGTAATTAAGGTTATTCTATTTTAGACTAACTGTTACCCGCGGCTTCGTCCACATGAAATTTAGCAAGATTTCAAAACTTCAACTCATTGTGTATTTGTAATTAGAGAAATAATTATCAATTTCTCAACATAATATTTACTATTCAGTATTATATTTATTAGTAACTTTGAAGATAGAAGAGGTCTTCCTAATAAGATCTTAGACCATAAACGTATTACGTGAAGAGTTCCATAATACAATTTCTTGCGGAATATACAAGCGATTATTTTTTGTATAGTTACAAAATGTTAGTTACAAAATTATAATGGCAATATATATTAAATGTAATGTAAATCTTTACAATAATATTTTAAGTTATTGTTTTATTAATTCCTTATACAGTGTAAGTGAGCACTGAGGTAGTTATATTATGGGTTAAGGTTCCAAATATGTTGCTGATGACAAACCTCATTTGGCACGCTGTTAGTATTTATATATCTGATGTACACGTTACATGTGATTGTAGGTGTCGTACTTACAATTATTTTTGAAAGAGCATTTTTATAATTGTACATGGTCTCACAAGTTTATATTTCTTTAATACAATTTAGAAAACGTGTACGGGAGCCGTGGGTAATATTCCGTTATATAATAAAGTTTTCTGTCACGTCCGTCTGTCTGTTCGCTATAAACTCAAAAACTGTGGAATGGATTTTCATGAGGTTTTCACCAATAGATAAAATGATTCATGAGGAAGGTTTAGGTATATATTAGGTCTTTACCTATGAAATTGCCGTTTTGTATGAAAAAATTTAAACGCATTTTTTTACATGTATTTTTTATTTGTATTAATCGAAGTAATCACCCATGCAATCAATGCATCTTTGTCAACGCAGTGGCAGTTTATTGATGCCCTTCTTAAAGAAATCAGCTGGACGGGAGGCAACAAATTCTTCAAAGGCATTTTGTACTGCCTCTCGGGTATTGAATTTTTTTCCCGCCAAGGAGTTATCCAAATTCTGGAAAAAGTAGTAGTCTGTAGGCGCAAGGTCTGGTGAGTGGGGCGGATGACGGAGAACTTCCAACCCCAGTTCTTGCAACTTGGAGACCGTCTGCTGTGCAGTATGAGGTCGCGCGTTGTCGTGCAGGAGCAGCGGAGACGAGCGATTGACCAATGCTGGTTGGAGATGTGCCAGCTTCTCCATCATTGTGTTCAGTTCTTCACAGTACACATCTGCAGTAATGCTCACCCCGTTTGGTAAGAAGCTGTGATGAATCACACCGGCGCTAGACCACCAAACAGTGACCATCACTTTTCTAGGGGTAAGTTTTCTTTTAGGGCATTGTTTAGGTGCTGAACCAGGATCCAACCAACTTGCTGAGCACTTGCGGTTATCAAACAGAATCCATTTTTCATCGCAGGTAACAATGCGGTTCAAAATTCCTTCATTTGTGTGTCTGTTGAGCAGCGCAAGGCACGTCTCGACGCGTACTTCGCGCTGGCGATCATTGAGTTCGTGGGGCACCCATTTGTCAAGCTTTTTTACCTTGCCAATTTGACGCAAATGGGCCAATATTGTTTTGACGCTAACGTCGAAAGCTGCTGCTAATTCAGCCGTAGATTGTGTATCATCAGCTTCCACAATCGCGTTTAATTCGTCATTGTCGACCAAAGTCTTCGGACGACCGCGAGGTTCATTTTTCAGGTCGAAATTCCCAGAACGGAAGCGAGCAAACCAATAACAGGTGGTGCGTTGGTTTGTAGTGTTAGCTCCGTAAACGTCGTTGATGTTGCGTGCCGCTTGTGCCGCGTTGCTGCCACGACGGTACTCATATTCCATAATTACTCGAATTGTTAACGTATCCATGATGACAAAAAAGATTGAAATGCGATGAAAATGTAACACTAATCAATAAACAAATGACTACTTTTGGAAAAAGAATTCCATGTTTTTAAAATAAAATTAATTTGAAATTAGAATTCTTAGCCAAACAAAAATTATTTTGATTTGAAATGGCCAGTACTGCAGAACGGCAATTTCATAGGTAAAGACCTATTACTTTGGCAAGATGTTTTGTTATTATCAGGGCAGGACAGCGTTCATCGTGCCCGCTAGTAAATTATAATTTGAATTTGCGTAGGGAATATATAATAAATACAATAATTACGATGATATATCGGCGCTGGCTACTGCCGAGTGCCTTTCACTTGAGCCCTACTCTGCGACGGGCTGTAATGTGACGTGCGATAGATGGACAAAACATTTCAGCCGTTGGATAAACGTTTCACTTTAACAGGGGAGGAAAACCTTATACAATAGTAGTAAATTGGTAAAGTTATGGTCATAGTATAATTAGTTAGTAATGAGATACCTCCACAGCATCAGTAGGCAGCACGGCGGAGTAGTGGTCGTGAGAGAAGGCGGGGTTCTGGTCGTCCGCGTCGAGCAGCTGCACGTGCACTGTGACGTCACCGTGCAGCGGCGGGGAGCCCCCGTCCTGCGCGCGCACCGTCACGGTGAACTCCCGCACCGTCTCGTAGTCCAGCGGCTTGCGCACCACCAGCACACTCTCCAACTCGTTAGGGAACTCCAGATAATCCTGCTCGACGACAAAACTCACAGTTTATACACACAACTTTCGACAGAATCCACAATGTTTCAATAATCCTAAAGATTATGTAAATCAAAAGCGAAGATTACATTCGAATCGCAAATGTACTTATGTATTATCGTTTTTCCAGTGATATCACGTTTAAAACCTGTTTTAACAGTTGGCAGTACGAACAGGCGGTTCGTAGTTTGCACTGATAGATGCAGTAATTTAGTGTGAGTAAGCACACGCGACTTCAAATAAAAGAGATTTACTGCTAGACGCAAAGACAAATGTGGAATGAACTTATTTATTTGCTTAACAATACCTGTAGCGTTAATATTTCAATTCATACGTTTTCTACTCTCTGATACATCGTTTCTAAATAAGTTTAGATTAATCCAAACATTTCTTTCGTGTTTGGTCGCAGCGCCTTCCTTGTATTTATATTTATACAAGCTCTTCTTTTTTGGGTTTAAAAGAGTATTTTGTTTATATTTAAAACATTAATAATTTATTTTGATAAATCTGGTAATAAACAAAGAAAGATAAAATAATAATTAATTAAAAAAGGAAAATGAAGTATATTGGACGACTACGACTCCACGAGTGTTGCTGGGAAGAGGATCTGCATAGAGTTTGGTGTGTCACGGAGCTGACAAAGCAATTCATAATGTAACACTTTACAGGACGAAAGATATAACTATTCGTAACAGTGTATCATTGCAGTGTCACATTTGGTCCTTTATTTAAACATTTATCTAGTTTGTTAAAGAACTTGGGCCGGCGGCTCTAATGAGTGGCGCAAGTAATATTAGAAAAAAAAGGTGACTGCGTTAGTTTACTTCGTATGTAACATTTTTATGCGGGCTTTGATGTGTTACGACATTTCAAGTATAATAATGATTATTTCGATATTGGATTTGCGAGTGCATCGTATGAAATGATGAAAAAAAGGATTTTGTTAGAGTTATTAGTTGCTAAGAGTGTGTATAAGCCAAAAGGGCGAGTGCACTGACGCTGTGCGCGCCGGGCAGCACGGAGTAGCGCAGCGCGGCGTGCGGGCCCGCGCCGTCCGCGTCCGCCGCCCGCAGCGCCGCCGCCACGCGCGTGCCCACAGCGGCCAGTTCCGACAGCCGCACGCGCTGCGCCGGCACCAGCCACGCCGGCGCGTTGTCGTTCACGTCCCACGCGCGCACCGACACCGGCACCACGAAGCTCTGGAACCCCGCACTACACGCGTCACACGACCCCCGACCCGACAACCCCTCTCCACCCTGTCCCGTTAACCTACTGTTATCAGAGGATGCCTGGAGACCACTCAATTCCAGACGTCACCATCGTTCGCACATTGATCCATCCTATAATGGCCTTTCGAGCTTCGACATCGATACCCACTTGATATGGTGATTAAACTTACATTCCGGCATATCGGTAATACGGTTTCAAATTTTATTGTAAAACTTAACATTATTATTTAAAAACTATTACATTCTAACTTAGACTCTCGGGAATTAGTTTCATAAAATTATTTTTTCGAACTTCTTACTCTATTGACCTGACGAACCTTCTCAATTTCACTGAACTACTGAGGCAAACACTAAGGCACTTCACCGCTTAGTAACAAGCTCAAAAGTGTCCGAATGTCCGAATCTCGACTTAGGCTGTTTGTTGCCTTTGATGTAACACCCTAAATCTGTCTAAGCTAAACCAAGCGATCTATTCATTCATATAAGAATTCGTGAGATACACATGTCTGCCGACATGTGAAGGAGGGGCCGTTGAAATATTACGTAACATTTTTTCTATAATTTCTAAGTAAGTCAGCAATGCAAGAATAATTAGAAAATAATAACTAAGAAAGAAAAGTGATACGTTGAAACGTGTTTTGTGTTTGACAACTAGGCTAATACTATCAAATAAGATTCACTAAAATGTAGGAGAACTAACGGGATCAGTGGTCCTTCTGCGGTCACACCTCACATTCACATAGACGTTGGAAGGGCCCAGCTTCTCCTCTCGATCAAGCACACGTAACAGAGTCAGATTCTTAGTGCCCGGCGCGATACCCACTGCGGCACCCTTCTCCTGCACCCGAAGAGTTATATCACCATTTTCTTCATCCGGATCGCCGTTTATGCTAAGTGTTCCTGATAACCACAAATAGATAATAAAAAATCTTTTGGGATTGTTGGGGAAAGAATCTGCTATGAAATCGTTTGATAATTTTGTAAAGCATGTGATCACTAATCTCAAGGCATTTTACGGACTTTGAAATCGCCATGACTCTCTGACTTGTATCTAAATCACGACTGGCGAATTTTTATGAGTTTTGATATAATGGTCATGCAACGAGTCAAGGGAAAGAAAAGTGTCTCAAATTGCGATCACCGCTCTTTATATTGCTAATCCCAAATATCTATGTGAGAAATCAACAAAATGAAAAAAAATTAACTAAAAAATTAAGAACTAGGTATTTATTGAAACAGTATAATATGTATTCACCAATAACACTGCCGATTGGTGTGTCCTCGCTGATGAAGAAGCTCTCGACAGCGCCACCGTTCATCAGGTAGCACCTGCTATCCTGGACAGCTGCGAAAATAAACATATATTTCCCTATAAAAATATTATCTAATTATTTTATTTTTGTATCATAATAAAACTACAATAATAATATATCATTTTATAGAATAATTTATCTATATATAAATCGGCATTGGAAAAACTGTTAAGAACATCTTGCTCCTCTGTTCCTGATACGATTTTCTTCATTCCTTCTTTTTTGGTAGCTATTGTTATCAAAAAAAATGAAAAAATATTTTTGTTGTTCTTTTTAGTCGAAATTCAACCTCTGAACGAGCATTCGTCTAATTAAATTAGAATTCATCAGTAACGCCCATAGCGGAGCCTCTTAGGGACTATATCTTCGGCTTCGCAAATGGGAACTATTAACATATTATTTGAAAGTGTAGAGATTTAATAGCTATGAATGATATATGAATATGTATTTTTATATTTTTATATTTATATTTTCATTTTTACTTCATCTTCTTGACAGGGGTACAAGTAGATAAACATAAGGAATATTTATTTTGTATGTAACATACCTATGTGTCTATTAACGTATATTTTTAAAATGTAATATCATCAAAAATAATTTATATACAAATGACAATTTTAAATTAAATTAGTACTTAAAAATAATCAATAATATATTTTCTGTTTCCACACGAGGCACCTTTTTGCTTCCGTCCCTCGATCTCAAGGTAGGCTGCGTGAAACGGAAAGAATAATACAATTTACAACAGAATTACCTTTGCTATAAATATTTAACCCATAATTAAAAACCTTGCAGTAATCGTTGTGCTCGCTAATAGTAAAAAGACAAATTTTGAGTCCGCAGAAAAAAGCAGTCTTGTAATCGTCGTTTCTAATCTAGTTTCGTTCAATTTCGATAACTAAAAAAAACGAATGTTTATTACGTTAATAAACTTATATTCACTTCTTATTACTCCGTTGCTGTTGGATATTATAACTTTTCTTCGCGTCGATGATTCACCTTATTAAAGCAAGCGTGGCTGTTTTTTTTTCTAATGTTACTCATACAACCAACCGGAATTAATCATCGCACGAATATGGTTCTAAAATCATCTTCAAGTTCCAGTTCGGCGCACGGTCTCTGGTAAGTCACAATGTTTTATGCAATCACATTTTTACCGTGACCGTCTCACGGCTTATCGAATATTTTAATACAATGATACAGCAATGAAAGGAAATAATGCAATCCCGTTCATAATGGGACATCCTATGACACGGTTTTCATTTGTTTTCCATTAGAAACAAAAGCCGAATCGATAGAGCGGTGTCACGGCGAACGAAGCGTTTCATGGCTGCCCTGAATACTATATCCAAATCACATTATAACGATTGTGTATAATATAACTACATTTACACACTCCATTTATTAATAATTATTTCTCTGTATACGGATAACCACTCTAGATGGCCTAATACCAATGATATTATAACTAAATAGCTGTAATATCATTGCCTAGTACAGATCTTAAACATTTCTTAAAAGTATTCTAAATATAATTCACTCAGCCGTGTCTATATCACAAATTATTTTATACTTTATTCAAAGTGTAACTTTTTTCCATCGTCTCAAATGTTTTCATCCGTCTATCGCATGTCGCATTACACCCGGCGCGCGGCCATAGAGTTGGGGTAAAGTGAAAGGCGCTCGGCAGAGCAGCCAATCCCAATATGTCCATCATCTGAATTATTGTATTTATTATGTATTTCGTATTTTAATATGCAGATTAAAAATTAAATGTATAGTTAGATATCTTGCTACTATTAATTTCCCATTTTCTAATTATTAAGGTAAGATTTAAAACACGATTTTAATATTCTAAATTATATAATTTTCCGAATTCATTAGCATCGTGCTTTCATAAAACTACACATCTTTTTTTTGGTTATAACGTTTTTTATTAAAATGGCCAGTACAACTGCGACGTATTTTCAGCGTTTGATTAGCGGTAGCTTGCTAAGATTCCACGTCGAGCGATGTGTGTAGGTTGGAATCCGTGCAGTAAGCCGGAGTTTTCAGTGAAGAAAATCATTGTGATAAAGCTCGCTAAAAGCCTCATGTTGAAGATATGTCGCTCCATTTGTAAGGCAGTTGTCTACGTATATCGCTATTTATCATTAAACGGGATTGAGGGTAAATGTTACCCTCCTAAGGGAACGTCGCATACCCACGTAACCTATATTTGACAACTTTTTAACCCCTTCCCCCCCTCAGTGACCATCCGTGGTATATGAGGACACCCCCACCCTCCCCCTCTAGTTTTCACGTGGTATTTTATAATATGATTTTAAATCGTTTTTACAAACAGAAAGTTAAAAATATTTGGCTTATATTTGTCTTTATTAAATGTAAAAATGTAATCTATCTTTCCGAACAGTCACCGCGTCATAGATAATACACTATATACAGAAACACCGCGTCGTCGCACAGTAGTTTGTCTCTGTAGTAGAGGTCGGGGCACTAAAATAAGAAAGTCGTGATTTTACAAAAAAAGTTGTCTGTAATCTCGTTTTACGGACG
Source organism: Antheraea yamamai (assembly GCA_036509395.1). Lineage (NCBI taxonomy): Eukaryota > Metazoa > Arthropoda > Insecta > Lepidoptera > Saturniidae > Antheraea > Antheraea yamamai. The sequence continues at coordinate 22,312,576 of AP028438.1, forward strand.
ATAATTTTACGTGATGACATCATAAGAAAATTGATGAAATATTTATTTTATGAATTAAATTACGCTTAGGCGTGCCTCTATATCGCTTGTTCCGCATTTTTGCTTGTACGCTTGGCTCAGGCGGAACGTGACAATGAGTCATGCTTTTTCGTGCGTACAGTCGGCGTTCATCGATGTATAACAAGTTATCACGTCGAAATTAAATGCTATTCAATTAATCTAATGAAAAGCAATAGAAATACATAAATACACTTTTTAGATTGGAATTATAGTTTAAGAGTTTTATGATTGAATAAAACTGTTTTCAATGTATGGGAATCAATCTAAATATCTATTGATTTTCATTGGTTTTCCTTCTGAAAATTTTACAACAGTATCTTATCACTTTATACCACAAGTACCCTAAATAAGGTGTACACTTTTACACTTTTTCAAATACAAAAACTTATGGACTTACAACTTTCGAAAATTAGCGTGTCTCCAAAAAAGAAGTGACCAAAAGCCTGCTTATAGTTACCAGTGAAAATAATGTATTACATACCTAGGTCAGTAAAATAGTCTTAAACCACCACATTTAATTGTTAGCCGAGACGATGCCGAGGCTGACAAACATGTGATTTGTGACTCTTTTACTAGCTTAGTTGGGTATACTATTTTTCAACTCGACGGAACTAGACAGTGGCAACTTCATTTAGTAATGTAGCCCGAAAGTTGCCATTTTCCAGCCGGAGGACAGAAATAATATTACAGATAAGAAAAAAGTTATATAAAAACTTATCGTAACAATAACAAAATTTACAAAACAAGTATTTTTCCTTTCTTTCTGCATTGTCTGCATTGACAAGTAGTCCTTGAATACATTGTATATATGGGTATCTTATTGCCCACCGAAGCACACTATTAGAGAGGAGCAGTTAAATGATTTCTTCAAAACTTTAGGAGATCATTTCATTGCAGCAGGCGATTACATAGGGAAAAAAAGACGGCTAAATCATATGATAAGTGAGCACATTCTTGAAAATGATCGAAATTCACATATACAGGCATATTTTGAAAGCTTTAATCCAACCACAGCTACAGGTTTTGCTTTGTGGAAAGCTAAAAGGAAAATTAAACGATTCATATCCATTTCCGCTCCGCTAAGAAAAACAGACAAAAGCTGGGCATGCCAGGAGCAAGCTAATTTGTTTACATAACATCTAGCTGATGTTTTTCAGCCCCATCCTTAGGAAGGTGTACAGGTATAAGAAGAAAAATTCATGAGATTCCTTAACTCCCCGAATCTGGATTAATATACACGGTAATTACTTAGTGTAGTGGCGGTTGTGTGGCACGCTAATTTATCTTGGACGTTAATAAAAGAATTTTCACCTTGTTACAATTTTTAATGGGTATAACAAATACTGTGAGTGCGCGAGAATCGAATATCGTTCTGCGAGAGTCGCTTGCCAGTGTGAAGTTCGTGCGGGTGCAATGCATCTTCAGAACTGTTGACGGTTCGTTCCGAAACATTTAGTTACTTTCAATTATTTATTAATTAATTATTTATTTAATATCAATTAATTACTTAGTTAATATTGATTATTTATTTATTTAATATAAATTAATTATTTATTTAATATCAATTATTTATTTATTTAATATCAATTAATTATTTATTTAATAATTCAATTCCTACTCCAAGAAATCACCAAGTTACGGCCTCATTATTAATAAAGTTTCGCAAGAATTACCTGAGTGTCGGTTAACCCAATAACAGCAATTTTAATGCAATAGCAGGACGTCAACTAATATCACCCCTAATATAAATTTGCACAAATAATTATGCTACTAAAACCGGAAGATCCAAAATCATATAAGCCAATTAGCAATATGCAGTAGGCAGTAGCCTATGCCAGCAAAAGTATATGAAGTCTTTATATCGCTATGGATGTTATCAGAAGATAATACCTGAACATAAATTGGGATTATGTTGCCAGCACGCTACCACCCATCAAATTTATTGACTGAGAAATCAGATAGACAGGCCTTTCGAAAGCAAGAAGTTCTGCACTACTTTCTACTTGGACATATCACAGGTTTTATACATCAAGGTGCAGTAACACTACTTTTTAGCATTACGGAGTTGCAAAGTGGCAATTTCGTTTAGCGCAGAAGCCAGAAAGTTGCCACTTTCCGGCCGGAGAACAGAAAAAATATTATCAAGTAGGAAAAAGTTATGTAAAACACATTGAACACATACAGGGTCATAATGTACAAAAAACAAGTCTTTTTGCTTTCTTTCTGTATTGCAAGCATTGACAAGGAATCCTTGTAATATTTAACGAACGCAATGAATGTCCAGTCGATCGTACGACATTGTTATATCGGCACAAGCTTTCGTCGATTTGCTTGTCAACTGCACTGCCCTACAAACTGTAAGTTTTCAGTTAGCTGTCGTTTCGGTAGAAGTACATCAGTGTTACTGCCTGTGAGTTTTAAAAGCGCGAGATTTCTTTTAGAAGATGTTGACTACGTGACGAAAACCTAACACCCTCCCTCCCCCCTGTGACCAAGCGTGGTACTTGAAGACACCCCCTCCCTCCCCTAAACCGGTTACGTGGTTTGGGTACGTTCCCTAACCTACAATGTTAAAAAAACGGTTTCCGATTAATTTGCAATTAATAAAATCGTTCGACCGATGACCAAATACCCCCTCAACCCCTCCCAACACCCTCCGTCCTAGATAGATATCTTTATCCATACTAATAGCTCTACCGACCTAAATTCCAAGTATTATAGTTATTGATGACAGTCAACACCGTTTTTCTTTATGAATGATACTATTTTATTAAGTTCGAAGTAAACTAGCAGTGGATTAATTTTAATGATGATATACTATTTACAGATGAACATTTTAATTGTACATTGTACATCATGTAAAGATGTTGAAAATGGTACAATCATATGTCTAGAAAAAAAACTAGGTGTATGAAGGACGCGACTAACCCTGACTGCACGGTCCGATGGACTAAGGAAAAATAAAAAAAATTGGACATCACGATAAGTCAAATTCCTTTTTCCCCCACGTTTTGGTGGTAGAGCCCTTTCTAAGTCCACCTGGCTAGCTACCACCCTGAAGTTGAAAATTTGTCGTCAAGCACATGTTGATGTGTTCTGGCGGGTGCGCTCGGGAGCCAGCTCTCTTTAGGTTTAGTGTATTTACGTTCTTAAACCACATCATTATTTCATATCAGATGAGAATGTGGTAAAACGCTAAAACTTATAAGGCATAAGAAACAGTTATGCCCTGGATATGAATCATCCGATATCAATAGATATAAGTCAAAAGTTGTCATTGCGGTTGGGTGGTCTGACCGGCCAAATATCGATTTGATTTCCGTAAGCTCGAACCCCAACGTACAGTTAATTGTTTTGGAGATTGCGTCCATTCGCTAATTTATATTGGTAATACTATTGGTCGTGGGCGAAAAAAAACATTGTATAGAAACCTGAACCTAAGATATGTATCTGTAGTACTAAAGTGGTGCCACCGCACGTGGGAACGTTGTACAATTGTACTAATTGTAATTTTCTGTTTGGAATCGCTAATATAGCATAGACTGATGTTATGATAACATCCGTAGCTTTCCTCGTGAAGAGAATAATAGGACTCTTACAGGTTGTTTTTGTTTTTATTATTAATAGATAACCAAAAGCTTTTTATAAATTTTAGCGAGTTTATACAGTTCTCAGATATTATTATAAAGCGAATAACACTTAAACAACTACAAAAAAAAAAAATACTAAACACAGCGTTTTATAATATTGAAATCAATTTGTGTCACCATACTATGTGTATTTATTATACTACATAACAGTTTCATAATATTCGTATGAGATATGATGAATATAAAGGGCATCGTATTCCCATGTTCCTATGGAAATTATAATCAGTAAACAATTGTTGTACGTAACCCTTCACGGTCGTCCATTGTAGGCCTACAACGACGCGACGCGATGCTTCATTATATACTCATAGGTACTGTATATCGCTTGCAACTTACACATAATTCCCATCTATCTATCTATCTGACTGACATATTAACGCAGGGCCTAAACTATAAGAGTTAGAAACTTGAAATTGTGCACAGGGGCCCCTTTTATAACGTAGGGGAGCACTAAGAAAAGATTTTTGAAAATTAACCCTCTAAGGGGGTAAAACGGGGGAAACTTTGGCGTTTTTAAAGTTATTCGAATGAAATTCAGTATGAGGGTTTTTCATTGAAAGTCATGAAAAACCTGTAAAATATTTGAAATCATTCCTTGAGGGGGTAAAAGGGGGGTGCAAAATTAGTATAAAAGTTCTCTGATTTTCAAAGTTATTCCAATAAAACTTTGTATCTGGGTTCTAAGTTCCTAATAATGATTATTGGCGATATCCCTTTTTGTGAATTCAATCTCTAAAGGGGTAAATGAAGGGTGCAAATTTAGTAGGTATAAAAGTTTTTCGTATTTACCTACATTATTTCAATGAAATTTGGTATTTAGGTTATTAGTTCCTAATAATTATTATTGGCGATATTCTACTCAGAGTTTAAAGAATCCGATTCGAAACTGTCGAAACTCTTCTATCTAGCAGGCCGCGCGCGCACTGATCTGCCGCGGTGGTGCATGAGGTAGGGGGGTGGGACGTGCGTAGTCGACAAGTGGGCAACCAGAACGCGGGCAGTGGTCGTTAATGGTCGCTTCGATTATTAAAAATTTCGCTGCTTGAATTTCTTTATTCTTCCATGTGATTAGATACCACCTTGAATACTTGCTTACTTTCTTAATTTTTTTTCCTATTGTTTTTAACATTTGTAATAATAAATTTTCTCAATTCTTCTTTGATTTAGTTTATTGACTATAATAGTTTTCGACACTTCAGCACCTGCGTATTCCAGGTACTTAAGTTTGTATTATTTTCTTATTACGTACCACCTACAAACATACTTTTTTTAATTCTTATTTTATGTAATACCTACGTTTTATAAGTTTTATTTGCAGTGTAGTCTGTTACCTGAATTTCTGTATTATTTTTTCTTATTACCTACATACATATTATTCATTTTTTTACTTCCTATTAAACTATCTATACTAATATTATGAAGCTGAAGAGTTTGTTTACTTGATCGCGTTAATCTCAAGAGCTACTAGTCCGATTTGAAAAATTATTTCAGTATTAGATAGCTCATTTATTGAGGAAGGCTATATAACATCACACGAATACCAACAGAAGTGGAGCCCCAAGGAAGAATGTTTTAAAATACGGTTTTTTCCTTTTGAGAGCTTTCGCTGCGTGCGCTACGTAAGTGGTTAAAGTTTTGCAAAAAATATTTATCACAGAACTGATCCCCTATTAAACGATCTAAAATAAGTCAACGGCAACATCAGTCTATCTTTTGTAGTTGGCTCACTATAACCTTCATTATGCAAACCACATTTATTCTAAAATGATGCACTATTTGCGAAGATTTTCTTATAAACACTATTCCACGCGGACGAAGTCGCGGGCAGAAGCTAGTATTATATAGATACTACTATTATGTACAATCATATACAAAATATATATTTATAATTCTTCATTCTATCCGAGTTCGGCGTTAAGAGTTCACTTCAGCTTAATGTAAGTACGTGAAGAATAATAGCAAACACAGGAAGATGAAGAGCATAGGTTATCGATCACTTGATTCGAAACGCAATATGTCTAAACGAGATATTATGACTGGTTTTCCACTGAGTTCGCGAAGAAATCGCACACGAGCACCCAATCACCTCGCTACTCTTCATTATTTCATGAGTACATTATTCCACTTAAAAATATAGCTAGTTCGGGTTCACTAGCTAATATAGTGTTATTTAAGCACTATATATTGTAAAATATATTTTTTGTTCAAACGGCACTTTAAAAGGAACTGAAGTAGACATTATGACGGTCTTCACCGTCGACTATCTCTTGGCTGCCGATAGTCGCCAGAATATTTAAATTACATTTATTTCATAGAGAATTGATAATCTTTTGATGACTTCAGCTGGTAATAATTTTGTTATAATTAAATTTTAATACTATATAATCATATAGTATATAACCAGGGTTATGTTTACCCTGGGATCCAAAAGGTGGGAAATAATCAGACGCAGAGTCTAGGAGACGCAATTCAATCGCCATAGAATGTGAAAAATGACATTTTAAAATTGAAACGAATAAAAGATCTAAAAATAGATTTCATTTTTTTATCAAAGAGAGCAAGGTCGCAAGATAACTTTCACATCTCGATCTGAATGTGTCTAAGACGAATGTACTTTATATTTTTTATTAATTGAGCGACTTTTTACATAGTATGTACCTACAATAACGTAACACAAGATGAGAAATTGTTTCACATAATTTCGCCATTTACCGGTGAAAGTTATATTACATTAATTTAGAAATAAGTAACGTGCGGAGAACGAGACCTTACTCCAGCTAACTTACAAATAATAATATAATTGTGTGATAAAATAGCACACACTATGTGCTGAATACAACATCTAGCTACAGGTCTACAGAATACAACACATGCAGCGAACACTACTGGTGGCTGTTATTTGATACGACTCACCGCGGGACCTGATCGATAAGGCTATGGCAGCGCCGGCAGCTGGCGCCGTGCTCGTCTCCCTCGACAGCCACTGCTCAGGAGCTGGGTGCCGTGCGTTATCCAACTTGTTAGTATTTGTTCAATATATTCTATTCTAAAGATAGTTAGAGCACATAAAATAAATATGAACTCGAAAATAATACATTTTTATAGAACTTTGTAATCAAATCTTTTAAAATTAATAATAACTTTTTCTTTGATAATTTTTATTATAAGCGCCATTTTATTGCTTCGTAGATAGAGTTCAAAATGAGATTTTTTTTCCAAACTTGTTGTTTTCGTAAAGAGATCATTTGGAATTGGCAATATAAAGGGAGAGAGGGGTGATCGCAATTTGATACGATTCAGTACTCACTCCTTTGATGTGTTGCATGAACATAATACTAAGTCATCAAGATTAGTTAGTCCTGATATAGATACAAGTCAGAGAGTCGTGGTAATTTCAAAGTCCGTTAAATGTCTTGACAAAATTACCGAACGATTTGATTCCAGACTACTTCTCCATCAAGCCCAAAAGATCGAATGGGCATGTACGAAGATTATCACAAAGCATTATATGCCGTAGTCTCTTCGTGCTAAACCTGGGATAATATTGAAACAAGTGTTCAAAGTTTTGCACAGATGTGTTATCGCAGGGGCAGGTGTGGTCGTCAATAATCTTAAAGCGATTAAGGTATTGCTTACAATACCCATGTGCAGTTAATATTTGTGTCGTATGGAATGAAAGTCCAATACATGTACGTAATTTTGTAATATCTTCCAATTTGGGTAGACGTGTAATAGTGTATCTATCCTAGTTTTCATACCTAGCCTGCCAAACCCTGTCTCAGCGCGGGTTTGAAAATGAGATATTAACATTCATAGTATTGTAAAAAGTTTAATAAGAAAAGCATATGAAATACACAAATATTAATATTGCTACGAAATAAAATGACTCTGCAGATGCAGTACATGCTGACAGAGAAAAAAACG